>CAUYRT010097515.1:0-109131 GCA_963574885.1 Lepilemur ruficaudatus
TGAGTACATGTGGTGCCTGTCCATCCATTCTTGGGATATTTCACTTAGTAGAACGGGTTTCAGCTCCATCCAGGAAAATACAAGAGGTGCTATATCACCATTGCTTCTTATGGCTGAATAGTACTCCATGGTATACATATACCATATTTGATTAATCCACTCGTGTATTGATGGGCACTTGGGTTGTTTCCACAACTTTGCAATTGTGAATTGTGCTGCTATAAACATTCGAGTGCAGGTGTCTTTTTTTATCTGTTCTTGAAGAGAAAGAACGTTTGCCTCATAAGGCTGATTTCCACCTGAAAAAGCAAAAGCATTGGTTATCCCCTTCTGGTTGCCTGACTCTCCCCTGCTGGTGTTAGCAATGGCTACAGGGGAGGAACAAAGAGAGGGACAATGACAAGAATCATTCGTAAGATCCTGGAATTAATAGCGACAAATTCACTTCATATTACAATTCATTACATTGACTTGTAATGTCAAGCTTGCTAAGACACAAGTGAAAGGGTCAGAAAGACAGAGCTGAGCTGCGAGTCCTCTGCTCAATGGGAAAGGAAAAAAAATGAGTCACACGGGCTGTGTCTGCAGCAGAGACTCGCGGGGATTGTTTTCCAGTGGGCGGGTGATGAAAACCGGAAACTGAAAAATCAATACTTTGGCCAATGCTCATCACAGTTCTTCATTAAGACAGCGAGTGAAGGGAGAATGTTCCGTGTCCTCCAAGTATCTGAAGCAAGCTTCTCCTGGCTTCCACCTTCTCTCCTGAGTCACTTGCAACTCTGTGGTCTTTGACACCCTAATAACTGGAGAATTATCATCAATTGTGCACTCCTGGGCATATATAACTTGATAAAATAATAAAGAGTCAAGCTGAGAAATCTGAACACCCAAGGACCTCAGAAGACCACAACTCTGCTGCTAGTTCGTGTCACCTCCTTGACCACCATACTTCTCCACATGTAAGGCTGCCCCTTTCCTTGAAATGTGAACCACAAAAGGTCAAAAGCTTGTTTTAAAATACACATCACAGTATTTCATGGGAATGCATTAATTTGAATCTACTCATAATTTTGAATTGCAAGGTCTGGATTCATTTAATAAAAATCGTAAACATTATTTGAATACATGTGCTCTTTACCTTATTGATTAACTTTATCACATATTCAGAGAAAATGGCTTGCCTCATGGCATGCGGTAACTTGGACGGGCAGAACCTTGCCAGTAGCTGCTCCTGAGGCAGGAAGTGGTGACTCTGTGATCGCACTTACACCGGCAGCACTTGGTGCAAAGCACGACACAAAGCGCGGTGAGCACTTCGGACGATGACAACAGAGGTGCCACAGGGACGTGTATCGGGAGTCGTAGGAGCTGTGTCAGAAACTTGGTATCCCAAGGGCTAAACATTAAAAGGAAAGCCCAGGACAGATTTGTGTTTCCCTTTGTAATTAGCATTAAAAGTATTTAAGTATTAAGTCTAGAGAGCCTAAGTCAATGCTCAACTCCCTCAAATCTCCTATCCGCCCAGATCCCACTGCCTCCTTCTGGCACATCCAATAGCAAAGATAATTCCCTTCGGATTAATTTCTTTCTGGGCAACATTTTCTTCCTTCGTAATGGTGCATCCTGTGTAATGAACTTCTTAGACTTCAGAACATTATAATCTAAGGAAAAGGCAGAATCATCTCCACCAAAGGTAGAAACCTGATCATATAGCGGGGAAGCCTTAGCTCTAGGGCCAAACTCACCAATGTGAACTTTTCCCCACTCCTACCGAGGTAGTTCTGAAGCCCTGAGAGGTGGGACTTCAATTAGGGGAAGACAGAAGGGCTGTTTCAGCAGACCCTCCTTGGGAAGACCACTTAACCCTAGGAAGAATGTTTGTCCCGGAGCCACCGGGATGTCCTCCAGAGTGCTAGGGTGCCATCAGGGACAGAGCAACATCCACGCGGGGATGCCAGCCCTGGTTTGGAGACACCGCTCTTCACATTGCTCAGATGCTCGTCTGCATCTGCAGGGCATCCCGGCACCTGACCCCTCGCTCTCATGGTCTCATTTGTCTCCCGGGACACCTTTCCTGGGATTCTGGAATCCAAGATGTTTGGTAAACCACATAGGCCTGTCCAGTACCTTCTTGGGGAAGATATTTCTAAATTCTTCCTGTTTTGGAAGACAACACTTAGTGTCTTCCAGGGGTTATTCGTAAGGTTTCTAGGTCTCTAATCTCTTGGTGATACCATAACTGCCGAAACATTTTCTAAAGTCATCTTGCCTAACACATTTTTACATTTTTCTTTGAAGAAATAAGTCAGTATAACATGCTAGGATCAACAGAACTTTTGGCCATGTCTTACAAGGAAATAGTACTATCCTTTTAAAAGAAAACATTAAAGCAAACAGCCAATATTGGACGACACTATGCCTTACAAAACCAGGTCAGAATCATTGTCTCTCTAGGCTTGAACTGTTAGACTTTCTTTCTTTCTCTCCCATCAGTTTTCTTCTGGATATTCTACCCGCCGCCGTCCACCAGCCTTTAAATCCCCCTTTCCCCATTTCATCCTTCACGTGGTGGGAGGAGCCAACTGCTATTTGTAAAAATACAACAAATGTCTCCGCAAAATCTCTAGTTTAACCATCACAGCTACCAGAACACTCCACAAATGTTAAAGATGAGCCCAAACTGATGACATTGGAGAACCTAATTCAAAAGTAACCTTTGTTTTGAAAAAATAGGAAATTTATCTAGCGAATAAAACAACCTCAGCCCTTTCCCTGCTGAAATAAAAGGATTTATGGCGAATCAAAGCACCACTTGTTAGGAAGATTGCTATGTTTGCGTGGTGGAAGGTTGGACTGTCACCTCTGACAAAGTTTAATTGCTTTCACAGCTTTCTGCTTGGTATTGGGTTTCCTGTTTGTCTTATTAAACCAGTAAAGTGCACCGTGCGCTCTCCTCGCAGGGCATATCTCGTTTCGTCAGCAATTGTAACGATTGGGAAAAGGTCAACTAAGCTTATCAAAACACCTACTAGAAATAAAAAAAATTTGAATGATTATCTTTTCTAAAAGATAAATCATAGTGCACACTAATTATAAAATATCATACTTTATTTAATAATCTTTATCAAGGAATTCACATTTCATCAATGATAGATGTTCCTGACATTTTATTAATGTTTCATATAATAGATTAGAAAGGATGTGTATAAATGTGACTTTATTCATTTTCAAAACAACATTGTGAGATAGGTAATATTACTGTTTTTTTTCTTATAGATGACAAAATTCAAACATAATTGGCTCTCAAAAATACTGCCAATGTGGTAAACCCAAGTTTCCATTATATCATGTTACTGCTTATGAATTCTTAGACCTGAAGAATGGATAGTTCACGGACTTTTAATCAGTGACAGACACAGGGGATCAGATGGGCTCCTGATGTTTACCTAAAGCTTGACCCCTCCCTCTTCCTTTCAGTGTGGTATAAAGTTACATCATGTCCCTGCCATTGTGAGCCAAGAGGCAACACCAAAGGATGACTCCAGGTTACATGGAAACTCCAGAAAGGATCATTGTCACCCTAAATAATTTCATGGCACACAAGACTAAGGAACTCCGTGATGCTACACACTGTCTCTGCTAGCATGGTAGAGGAGGACACAGGGAGATTCTTGACCCTGCTACTTCTTTGTTTTGTGGCTAAAAAGTCAACAGATACAGATTCTGAGGCATTCCATGCTGGGATTAGAGAGGGTCATCTTTACATTATTTTGGAATAGCTTTATTCTTCTGCCCGGGAAGCTGCATGTCGGAGGGCAAGATGTTCTGATTGGTCCTGGGACTGTCAAGCCAAGGCACAGGGCATCCTTTCCTTAGGTCAGCCACAAAAGGACATAGCTGGTGCACTCAGTGTCCCAGTTCTGATTCAATGTTGGCCTAATCCTGAGGGCAAAAATAGAGCAATCTCTCACCAGAATTTTGAGCTCTTTGTGGACAAAGGTTTTTGTTTTTTGTTTCTGTTTTGTCCACTGATGTTTCTTTATTGCCTAGAAAAGTGCCTAGTACATCATAAGGGCTCAATATATAATATTTAGGTGGAATATGTATATATATGTGTGTATATATATATCTATATCTCAATACTTTCTTAGATCTGACCATCCCAATCTCAAAGGGCATGGTGCAGTCAAGACTGGTCACGCATGCTGGTAGTACACACTCTTTCCATTCTTTCCTGGTAATAAGACTCTGACTCTTTATCTGGGTGCATTGCCATTTTGAAGAAAAACTACATTGTAACCAGACCTCACCATAGTCTAGGTTCTGACAGGTGGGTGGAAGGGGGAGTCTCCTGTCCAATTGCAGGCAGGTATCTTGCCTCCTTCCCTCTGGCTGCAGTGTGTGTGGGACGGCTGGGATTACAGAGCCCAGGAGGTCAAAGCCAGATGTTGAGGGTGGCGGAGCAGCTCCACCGTTGGGGTCTGGAGTCCTGGCAAACACCAAGCACGGGCCCAGAGTGCTCCCCTCCAGGCTTCTTTAAACCTAAAGGAAATAAACTATGATCTTAAATAAGCATTGTTATTTTGGGTTTCTGATCAACCAGCCCAAACTAATCCTAATAAAATAGATTGTTATGCATATTAATGATAGAGAGCTAAGTACTTTTTTCCATAATACCTTTACAAAGTTATCTAATAGTTGGATTAACACAGTATTTTACTTTACTGATACATTCTTAATTTTGTGATCATTGAAAACAAATTGTGTGGAGTGTTGCTTCTGCTGGTAACGCACGTTGATTTTTCCTAAGAAACACAATTCCAACTAAGTTGCACGATAGAGACCTCCAGATGGAAACTTCTGCGCATGGTGTTCCATGCTGTTCCATCATCAGTGTTCAATACCCCGCAGCTTTCGGGGAGAGGACTGTGGAGGCAGAAGAGGGAGAATCTTGACATCTCAGCGCCTCCTCAACCTGGTTTCTGCATCACGTGTAGTTTGAGGCAAGTTCTTAGGAAATCAATCTTACCTGTTCAAATGCATGGCGCAACGTCAGGCCAAAGATACACAGTAATTACTTTCCCATTAACCTAATAAACTTTCTGTGAGCAAACTGATCCCTACCCATGACTAAGTATCACCTCTACCCTAGCGGTCCCAGATTCCTCTGTTTCTCAACCTTTTCTTAACGCTTTCTTGATCTACTTTGTGTTAATCCTTACAACCAATATTTTATCGAAATTCATTTCACTTCCTTTCATTTAAGAAAAAACAATTCCACAATAAGTAAGCTTTTCACTCCCAGCACCTCTCCTCATACGTTGTCTCCCAATCCCAATGGTTTTTGTTTGTTTGTTTGTCGTCACTACCTCCTTCTTGTTGAGATTGACTGATTTTTTCTGGGCCTTGTGTTGGATTGTATCTCAGACATTCCATAGTTTTCCAAGCTCCGAATTTTCCTATTTGAAGCTATCGTGACCGTCCTCCCCTGCACACCTGTCTCATTCCCTGTGTTAATAATTCCACTCTGTCCCAGTGATCTGAGCTGGAAAGATGGGAATCATCCAAGACTGTGAGCTTCATTTTCTGTTGGTCACCAGCTCATCCATGCCAACGCATGGCTTGGTTTTTGTTCTTTCAGCAGCTATCTTATTTCTCATCACCTATTGCCTGAATTTTATCTTCACACTCTGCTTTCAATCAGCCCACTTCTGTTCGTTCCCCACCCGTCAGTCACAGAGTTCTGTCTGCAGTGGAACCTGCACAGATCACTCATCTCTTAGGCCCTGAGCTGAGCAATTCTGAATTGAGGCCTTGGACACTGGCTGGTTCTTGGGCTCCATCTGCCAGCCTTCCCTTTCCATTTCTCACCTGCCGGCAGCAGTCTGCGGTTGATGGTAGCTGGGGTCCTGGGCGTTGGGTTTAGGCCTGCATCCTCGTGCTCTGGCTTGTTTCCTCCCAGGCAGCCTCTAAATCCCAGCAGGACTGCAAGCTCTCCAGCAGGTCCCTGCCCCCCAGCCCTGGCCAAGGATCAAGTGTCACCACGTGGAATCTATTAGACCAGACTATGAGCAGCTTAATAGCTGAGATGATCATTTGCCTCTATCTCCAGAACTGAGCAAGGAACTTCACATTTAGTGGGTTCTTAAAAGTTAAATAAGTGAGTAAACTTTTATTTGAATCATCCACGTCCCTCAGGGGAGGGCTATGGATTATCAGAATAGGTGTGTTTCTCTCCATTCTCTACATATTTTTCCTACTGCAGAGAAATGGTAAATGCAGATAGTTTAACTCACTTCTATAGAGTAGCGTCCATAGAAGTAACATATAGTTATTTCAAGTTGTGCCTGATTTTTTTTCTTCTAAAACAAGGGGAAAAATCAACATCTCAATCAGGTTATTTTAGGTCTTTTTAATTTTATTTTTAGAGCTTCTGGCTTTGTTTTCAGACAATTCACAGGTGATTAAAAATCAATGTGTATTCAACATTCGAGAATTTATCTCGTGTGGGGAATCAATGCTTGGCATGGCCAAAACAATTTGTAATGGTTGATCAAGTCCTTACGATCAAAAGAAAAAAAAAAAAAACAGAGCATGACTGAGCACACATCAGAAAGATGGTTAAGGAGATAGAAGGGAATTTATGTGAACTGTGTACCTACCATGTGTCAGGTACTATGCATAGACGTTTACATTGTTGAATTAAATCCTCACAGATACCCTATGAAGTGGTTATTATGATCACAGTTTGACAGCTGAGCACAGTGAGATTCAGAGAGATGCACATCTACAGAGGCAAGCTCACACTCTTTCTAGCATAACCTGTGAGAATCCTGATGTTAAAGCAATAGCACACGCTTTAGGTCAGAAATGTTCATGAACATGTTTTTTTAAATTTCACTAGCTAATTCATTGCTGGCCTTTAATCACATAGCTGTTTTTTAAGTAAACCTTTTATTTCAGATTATCTTTAGATTTACAGGGAAATTAGGAAGGTAGTACAGAGAATTCTCATATACCCTGCACCTAGTTTCTCTTACTATTAATAGGTTATTTTACTGTGGTGCATTTGCCACGATTAATGGGCCAACAATGATTCATCATTATTAATTAAAGCCCATACTTTATTTATACTTCCTCAGTTTTTACATGATGTAATTTTTTTATTCTTAGACCTATCCAGGGAACCATGTTATTAATACATTTAGGCACCCTGGCTCCTGAGGGTCCTCTTGGTTGTGACAATTTCTCAGACTTCCCTTGTTTTGCTGATCTTGACAATACTGGTCAGGTATTTTGCAGACTCTCCCTCAATTTGCATTTGTCCAATAGTTTTCTCCTGCCAGTTTTCCCGTCAGTGAGATGTGGGATTGAACTGCAGCATGGACTGAGCCAGGCCAGCTTTTCCCCATGCTCAGCGGTTACACTGACTCCTTGAGGAATCCACATAAAACCTATTAATGAAAGAGACAAGCAGTGTCGCAGGGACTGTCCCAGTGTGGCTCAGCAGAGATGGGTTTCCAGTAGAGCCTGAGCAGGTTGGGGCGGCGGTCATGGACCTGCTTCTTTGGAATGTGTTAGGGCAACAGCTCATGCACAGAAACAAACACACACTAACACCTTGTAGCTGTTACCAACCCAAAGACACACCTGGGCTTTTGACGCCTTTTTTTCCCTCCTGTGTCATAACCTGTCTTTAATGCTCTGCACTTTAATGGAAAGTTACTGAACGAGAAAACCTTTTAATATTCAATCGCTCCAGTCTTAGGCTCTTTATCAGTTTTAAGCACTGACAATACATTTTGGATTTCAAATCTCCAGAGATGAATGTTGGTAGGGAAAAAGCCACAATGAATGCCAAGATGATGTGGTAATGAACTTTATATCCCGCCAGTCCTGAAGGTTTGCAGGACTCTGCAGATTAATCGTGCGAACTCAGAGAAGCAATTCGGTAGACATGTGTCACACATGCTAAAGAAATAACATTTAGCCCTGCCATTGATGGAAAGCTGGCTTTCAACCAACATGCGCTGAATTACATTGCACTAAAAGGGAGAAGGGACAACTGTAATGATAACGTTGAGGATACCAATAATAATAAATAATGAAGATAAGGCACCACTTACTGAAAAATGTGCTGTTAGTATATAAAAGGCTCTGTGCCAAGTGCTTTCCAAGCAGCGTTTTATTTAACCCTCATGAAAACCATATGCGGCTGGCATCGTTTGTGTTCTCATTTTAAGATAAGGAAATAGAGGCTAAGAGAAGTGAGTTGCCCAAGGTCACAGGGCAACGAGAGAAGCTGCCTGAGAGTTTCTTCCCTTCTCAGAGCGGCACCCCTTGATAAAAGGAGGACGCACGGCGGACAGGAGCAAGCTGAGGCCGAGAGGACGTTCTCTGGGAAATCTCACGACACAGAGACAGATACTTCCTCCCAGCCCGAGGTCTAAGGAGCCAGACAGTTAGACGAAAGTGGCTCCGGAGTATACTCAGGTTCCAACAGCACGATCTGAAGACCTCGTTGGCTCACATTGCGGAGAATTACATTTCTCTCTCTACACCTTGGATGGCTCTCTATCCACAGAGCTCCAGCATTTAGCTGCTGTCGATATTTGTGAAGGGAAAACGAAGCTGCTTTCTTTTTCACTGTGCTTTCTCTTATTTATTTATTTTTAAAATTTTCCTATTTTTTTTTTTAACTTTCAGAATATCATGGAGCTACAAACGATTCAGTTACACAAATTGCTTTGGTACCGTGCCCATCCCCCAGAGAGTGTGCACTGTACCCGTTAAGTGTGATTTTCTTTCAGTGTTTTGTCAGTAGCTGAGTATCTCTTCCCCGACCTACTGCGAAGTCTGACTGAAGATGATCGGATGCCGGCAGGTGAGCCCACAACTTTAAAGAATCAAAATGCTTCATGTCTGACACTACAAATCTAACCCACATTTGCTTGCTGCACAGAAAATTGTTTCCTGCCTGCTTACGACAAAATGTTGGCTGGGTTTTCTACGTCCCATTACGGTTGACAGATATTATTAAGCTGGCTGCACAGTCCTGCACAGAGCACAAGTGGCTGTAATTCTTACTGCCATCAGGATAGTAAACTGATGGGCCTTGGACCTGGGTGAGGTGAGCAAGGCAACCCCCACCCACCCTGCTTTGCTGCCCGTGCTGTGACTAGTCTCCATGGACGCACATTTCTGTGATGCCCCAAAGCATACTTGGAAACGTCATGCACATTTTAACAGTGCATTAGTTTGTAATAAACTTTGCAAAACGATAAGCTCTTTGTTTAATACTTGAGTGCATTAGAAACCTGGCACCAACACAAGAAGAAAGTTTGTTCTCTTTTGGTTCAATAGAGAGATTCAGTGTCACATAATCTTTCCAGAAATTTTGAAATAGCTTTTTTTTTTTATAGTGCCAAGAAGTACCAACCTCTAAAACCTTCCTTCAGAGGCTTCATCCTCATAGTCCTTTAAGTTATTTTAGATGCTACACTCATCCACGTTTTCTGCATGGCAGCTGGGGTCCAAAACTGTGTCTCCTTTGACGCCCTGTCCAGCAGTCCTTGGTGCTCTTTAGAGCTTCTTGTGTGTTTAGATTTTTGCCAAGTGTTACTACTGTTAAGAGGAAGAGAAAAGGTGCTGCAAATAGCATTACAATCCTGGGTCCATGGAGTCTGAACATGGGCTTCAGTTATCAAATCACAGACTCACTGTTTTGGTTTTCTCCCGCCTCCTGCCCCCACCCCCTCAACATTCCATCCTCCAGAGCTGCTCCCATCATAGACGTGGGACGATGATGCAACACGGTGAGTGTGACATGTGCTCGTGACTCCTCCTGTGGCTACACACACACACACATTCACTCACACAACTCGCATTCAGTGATTTAAAATCCAAAAGTCCTGTTGGATGTAGTTACATGTTTTGTTCTTTTTTCGTGCTTCTGAGTATGACCATGTGGCAGATGAGAGAGTCAAACTCGCCCTCACCCCCTGCCCGGCCAGTTCACGCTCCTCTCCACGACATCAGCCGAAGCTGGAGGATCCGGACTCTAAAAATTCCCTCTCCCTCCGGTTGTTGTCCCCTCTCTCTGCTTCATTCCACGTCAGTCCCTTCCCCAGTGTTTATAAGAAACCCACATACTCCACTGATTTTATGAGTTTCGTAGACGTTGGTAAAACCCTTGGACTTGGAGAGAGGGTCGCAGTGCAGACCTGGTGGCCTTCCTCAGCCTTGCTGGCCCCTTGTTCCTCGTCCACCTCGCCCAGCTCCCCAGTTCTTCATCCTAAGTGGCTCTGTGTATATTCCTTTCTTTTCTCTCACTTACTCAGAACCAGCTCCTCATCCCAAACTTGCTCACGGTAACTCGTCACCATGTTCTGGAGAATAAGCTGGCGATTCTGCTCCCGCCCTGTGTTAGTTGGCTGGGGCTGCCATGACAAAGCACCATGGACGGGGTGGCCTTAAACAACAGACATTCATTTTCTCACAGTCCTGGAGGCTGGGAGTCTGAGGTCAAGGCGCTGGCAGGGTGGTTCCTTCTAAGGCTTCTCTCACTGGCTTGTATAAATGGTGACCTCCCTCTGTGTCTGTATGTGGTCATCCCTCTGCCTCTGTGTCCTGATATCCTCTCCTTATAAGGTCATCAGTCATGTTGGGCTAGGGCCCACCGTAATGACCCTATTTTAACGTAGCTCCCTCTTTAAAGATACTACTATACTTCCAAATGCAGCCACATTCTGAAGCACTGGAGGATAGGGTGTCAATATAGGAACGGGGGACACAAATCAGCCCCTAGTGGTCTCTTTACATGAGTAGCCCACATAATGGAAGACACATAAGAACAGAGACATGGCCTGTCTCGTTCAATCCTGTATCCTCTGTGCTATGTGAGTGCCTAGAACATGGTGGATGCTGAGTAAATAGGGACTTCATGGTTGTTGAATAAGTTAGAGCCCAGAGGAGCTGCTCAGCACAGAGCAGATAAGTAATATCATATCTCTGCTGGATTTTGCAAACAGTTCTAGCATGATGTTTCCTAACTGTGTTTTAGGAGGAGGTGGGGAGAGACAGGCAAATAGTGAGCACATATATGATGATGGAAAATATAAAATAAAATTAATTTATTGCTATTGTTTTATTTCCAAATGGTAGAGTCAGGTCACAGATATCACCTGCTTCATCTTCTCCTGGCCGTGTGTCTACTGGCACTAACATAGAACAACCCTATTTTCCTGGCATCCAACTTCAGAAGACCAATGTTACAAATGTCATTGTCCTTTCATTTAACTAAGAATAAATTTTAAAAGCATAGTTTTTTTTTTAAGTTTGGTCATTTTAAGAGATACAGAACTATTTATATTCTTCAGTAAAAGTTCTTTCTTTTTAAAAGCTCTGAGTTGCACACAGAAAGGTCCTTATGCACTGACACATGGCTAATTACTTAGACTAAACAGGTTTGAGAGATTGATTGTTCTGTTACCCATCTGAGAATCTATTCTTTGGTTGGTTTGTCTACAATAGAATTTCTTGGAAAATTTTTGTTGAGATCGTAATGCTTGACCCATAAGACTAGGAAAATAGAACTCCTATTTTAAAATGGTGCGTTTTGAGAAAAAGCATATAACTTACAGGGAAATAAAATAACCCTTCTCTCATTGCACTGTTTTATGATTCTCTCTAAATTTCAACCGTCGTCCATCACCATAACAACTCGGTTTACTGGCGGACATTCTCATGAGTCTTCACCAGTTAATCAAAGATGTTTGTCTTCAGAGCTCTTGGCATCAAATAATGTTTAGCAACCTCATGTGAATTCCCAAGGACCTGTGTCCAAGGGTGTAGCTAGCCCATAACCAAAATACATAGAGTTTAGGCATCAAAGAGCATTCAAGAAGGGAGGAGGGTACATTTTATCACTGGGCATCTTTGGTAGTGAAAAAAATAAGTGTGAAAGGGCCCCGGCATTAGCCAAGCCCAGAGGGAAGCAGACTAACCAGCAACCCTAGAGGACGAGGACTAGCCAGCAACCCTAGAGGGAAGGGTGACAGGCCGAGACACCTCACACTCAGTCGAGCCGCCTCCTCAGCTGCTGTGCGTCATGTGTCTGACGTCGGTATTTGGCTGAGAGCCGCCGACTCTGTCCCTGACCCTGCCCAATCCAGTCTCCACAACCTGCACACTTTTTGGAGTTCTGAAGGGACACATACGTGGAGAACACAAAGGCACTTTCCTAATTACCTCTGCCTCAGGTGACTAGGAGTTGGTCAGAACAGGACAATTGCACCTTTAACTTCCTCACTGTCATGCCAGAATTTCTGCCGCCAGGTGCTATAGTCCAGTAAATGTGCTTGAACTTAACATCTGGCATATGCTCGCCAGCACCTTTCCTTCCAGGGGACCGTGGGGCAGGGACACCTGGAGTGCTGAGGGACAGACAGAGCTGTGGGCAGAGCTGCACCCGTACACAAAGTGGTGGGGAGACCAGCAACTGATAATAAATCAGAGAAAAAATTAAAAGCTGAGTCAGTGAAGAAAAACAATCTTTGGGAGAATGGGAGACCTGAAATGTACCTAAAGTTCACTTGATTCTCCATTCCTCTTGGACTATGGAAATTTGAACTCCAGAAATAACCTCAGGGGAGCTCAGGGTCTAAGGTTCACCAAACTATTTCTTAAAAGTCTAGATAGTCATATTTTAGGCTTTGTGGACTGAGAGGGACAATCCAGGATGTCTTGTAGGTGCTCACACTTCACATGCAACTATTTTAAAATGTAAGAGCCATTCCTGGCTTGTGGGCTGTACGAAACTGGCAGTGGGCAGACTCGGCCACGGGCTGTAGATGGCTGATCCCTGAACTTCAGTGTGCTACTGGAAATCCGTCTTCTTTTAAAAGAAAAAAAAGAATAAAAAGAAGAACAAAAAATAACTTTGCTATGGGTGAATTTAAGTTTACAGTAATACTACCTTAAAATCAATAAAGTGCCTTGGATTGGGTTCTCATTCTTAACAACTCAATCGAAGGACCTGTAAAGGTGGGAATATGTAACGGAGTTGGTTGGTCTCAAGGATCTCGGGACAAAATTTGGTTTTCCTTGACTTTATGGTTTCATTGTTGGTATTTTGAAAGTGGACTGAGAAATACTGAGAGTGGCAACTTCCCACGTTGCATTTTTCCTTCATATGCTACTCTGCGTAATAGTTTACGAGACTGTGTTCACAGAAAACACTTGGAAATAAAAGCAATTGCCTTGTTCTAGGAGATGATATTTTAGAAGTAGAGATACAGTATTTTGAGTTAGTGGATAAAAGGGGAAATACAGTATTTTTTCCTTACGAGAGTGTTGCTGATAGCTCATTTGGGAATATTATACATAATGATTCTAGAACATCTAAAACAATAGACACAATACACACACGGATGACTTGAAGGTGGGCGTATTCAGCCTCTGTCTATAAGAGAAGTCTCTGGAGATAATTTTCCATGGTGGATACAGGTCATACCAGAGTGGAAGCAGAAACCCCCCGTCAGAGGGTCAGTGCAGTCATTTCAAGGAGGCAGGATAAAGGCTTGGATAAGGTTTGTAGCATCCTAGAAGGCCATCTCAGAATTGGAATATATTTCAAGGGTCCAAATGCCAAAATTTGCCAATGAAATGGATGTAGAAGATGAGGGACAGAGAGAAGACAGAGATGAATCTGGGTTTCTGGTCTGGGACATTGGGTGGATTACGCTATATTTCCTGAGATGGGAGAAGTGTGTGGGGAGAATTTTAAAATTCTATTCTGTATGTCATACACTGGAACCTCCTTAGATATCCAAGTGGAAATATCAAGAAAACATTTGCATCTACATTTAGGTGCTCAGGGGAGATGTCAGAAACGGAAATGCAGCCATGGGCATTATCGGTTTGTGGGGGGTTTGAAGCCCTGGGCTGGACGCGATCACAGACGGAAGAGAGGAGGCCCCCACCCTGGAACCTCCACCGTGTAGACTTTGGGAAGGCTGAGAGGATGCATCGAGGAGTCACAGAGGAACAATCAGTGAAGTGGGAGAAGGCCAGGTTGGGGGGGGGTCCCAGAAGATGCAGAGGGAGCCTCCCAAGAGAGTCAAATGCTGCAGGGAGCTCAGACAAAAAGGAATGAGCGCTGAGATTACAGCCTGAGGGCATCCTGAGAGGGCAACGGTGAGACGGCGAAGCCTGCTTGGAGGGGATTAAAAAGAGAACATGGACTCTTGCTCTTCGAGGGATGGTCCCTGCTTTAGAATCTTGGCATCACCTGTCAGCTTGTTAAACTTGTTAAATATCCATCATTCATTCTCTCTCTCTCTCTCTCATTTTGTATTTCTTTAGCGATCAGTTCTCACTGTGCTGCCCAGGCTGCAGTGCAGTGGCTGTTCACAGGTGTGATCACTGTGGCCTGTGGCCTTGAAATCCTTCCTGGGTTCTCCTTCTGCCTCAGCCTCCAGATTAGCTGGGACTACAGGCCTGCACTGGACACTCACTGAATCAGAACCTGAATTTTAACAAAGTTTCTAGGTGATCTGTATGCAAGTTTGAGAAGCATTGTTCAGCAACTCTGTTGAGAAATTTTGCTACATATGTTAGAAGAGAAAAACAGGACTTGTCTCCATCGTAGCAAAGAGGGTTATGGGATAAAGGATTTTTATTTTTTAAGATAGGACCTAATGCAACACATTTGTATGCTAATTGGAATGATCTCTTAAAGATTGAAACATTGGCCAACAAACCTATGAAAAAATGTTCAACATCTCTAATCATCAGGGAAATGCGAATCAAAACCATAATGAGATATCACTTAATTTGAATGAGAATGGCTTTTATCAAAAAGCCCCAAAACAATAGATGTTGGCATGGTTGTGAAGAGATAGGAACACTCATACACTGCTGGTGGGACTGCAAACTAGTACAACCTCTGTGGAAAGTAATATGGAGATACCTCAAGGAGATACAAGTAGGACTACCATTTGATCCAGCAATCCTATTACTGGGCATCTACCCAGAGGAACAAAAGACATTCTGTAAAAAAGACACCTGCACTAGAATGTTTATAGCAGCACAACTCACAATTGCAAAGATGTGGAAACAACTCAAATGCCCATCAATATATGAGTGGATTAATAAAATGTGGTATATGTATGCTATGGAGTTCTATTCAGCCACAAAAAACAGTGGTGATCTAGCACCTCTTGTATTATCCTGCATAGAGCTGGAGCCCATTCTACTAAATGAAGTATCACAAGAATGGAAAAATAAGCACCACGTGTACTCACCATCAAATTGGTATTAACTGATCAACACTTATTTGCACATATAGTAATAACATGCATCGGTTGTCGGGTAGGTGGGAGGGAGGAGGACGGGATGACTATATTTACACCTAATGGGTGTGGTGCACACTGTGTGGGGGATGGACAGGCTTGAAGCTCTGACTTCAGCAGGGCAAAGGCAATATATGTAACCTAAACATTTGTACCCCCGTAATATGCAGAAATAAAAAAAAAATAGAAGCATTTAATGAGGAAGGAGAAAAGTGAGTAATAGAAAAATCAGTGACCTGAAGTGGGCAAAGATGGGGTGTCCAGGATCCAGGGGGAGGGTGGCCCCATATAGAAACAGGAGGGAAGACAGAGCCAGGGCCTCACTGCAGGGAGCGTGGCTCGTTTGGTGACGGGAGTGAGAGTCGCTCTCATTTTCTCTGTTTTCTCGGTGAAACAGGCAACAGGAATATCAACTGACAGTAAGAAGAGAAGTTGGTACTAAAAGGATTAAGAAAAAATAGGAGATTTGAATTTGCTTCTCCAGGAGTGTGAACACAATTTGTAAAAGAAATATAGTAGAATTGTTGGGAAGTGCTAAGGGTCTACTTAAGATTCATGGTCATAAATTAAAAAAGAAAGGCCAGTTGGCATAATCACAAATTTTTATCAACCCGGGTTAAGCTATTAGAGTGCAGGCACAAAGTAGGCAGAGAATCAGATTTAACTAGTGTTGGGTCCCTGACAGGCCAGTACGGAAGACGTAAGCAAGGAGGAGCCTGTGTGGGATCAATACAAACACTCTGGCCCCAGAGCATGGTCAGCCGAAGATGTGAAGACCCTGGTGCGGTCAGAGGCTGTGGAATTCAGGGCAGGATTGCCAGCTTTACCAAATGATACAGGATGCTCAGTGAAGTTTAAAATTTGGAATAAAAATTAATAATATTTTGGTATAAGTGTGTCCAAAGTTTTTCATGGACGTACTTACTCAAAAAAGAAAAAAGAAAGAAAAGAATAGAAAATCTGAAATTGTTTATCTGAAATTCAAAATCGCCAGCGAATGGCGGGAAGAGACCAGCGGCTTTGTATGCAGCTGGGACACGGGCGCAGCCTCCAAGGAGGGGAAGCCAATGACTGTCCGATGGCGGCTACTTCAGCAGACCCTGGATGTTTAAGAGAGAAGGGCAAGAAGACGTGGCTGGCCAGATGTGGTGAGGAGCGAGGGCGTTATCTGCCCCCACCCAGGGGTTGGGGAGAGGAGACGAGGCACCGTTGGAGAGGCTGGAGGGAAAAGCAGAGTCCTCGGGGCAAAGGCAGGTTTCAGATAATGATGAAATTGAAATTGAAATTGAGAGAATCTTTTAAGGATACCAAAGACTCTGCAGTTGGCATCCCATGATGGCACATGGGAGAGTTGGGGCAGGGTAGTGAGCAGGGAAGGGTGGGAGATCTGGGATGTCCAAGGTCACGTGGGGACGTCAGCCAGGGTGGTGCTGGTGGGTGCCTGGCATCTCAACTCAAGTAAGCGAGGTGGATGCTTGGCTGAGTGGGCTGTTCCCAGAGGTCAGGTAGTCAGTGATGGGTCATCATCGATCCTTTAATGGATTGGTCTTTTAGGTGGTTTGCAGCAGGGGGTCCTGGGAGCAATGGCATCCTCTCAGGGGATGGGGAGAGGGGTGTTACGGCAGTGGGCAGAAAAGTTTACCAAGAACATGGGGCTGTCGGGCACCTCGCCTGCTGTGGGCTTGGTTGAAGCCCACGGCAAAGACCAGGTTGACTTCTGGGCGTCTTGCAGGGCATCCTGAACCCTCAGCTTCCGTGTCCATTAAATTCCAACCTAGACCTTGGCGGAGAGGGAGACTATGAGATACGAGTCAAAAAACAAAAAACAAAAACAAACAAACAAACAAAAAAACCAAAAAAACAGCTGGCTGTGTATTTTTAATTCTTTAGAAGCAAATGTTATAAATAATCAAAAATTTTATGATGCATTTTTTTTTACTAGCCTTAGATTGCATGTTGTCACCAGACAGTGGTCAGGGCTTGTGTTCTAAGGAAATAGCAGCTCTATCTTTTCACAATGTCATTGGGCAGTTATGCTTAGGAGCAGCTCATGTCTAAACATTTCTGGCTCCTTGTCACTAATTAAACAAAGCATTTAGGATTCAACAACTACCATCATTACAGAACTACCTGGAGGCTGGGGCCCTTCGTAGCCTTGTCCTGATGCAGCTCAAAGCTCAAGGTTTGGATGTGGGTGCATGACAACGAGCAAGATGTTTGTAACCCTTGGCAGGGTGTTGTCACAGTTACCTGATTGCTGGCAGTTACAGTTTTCCCCTTGCCCACGGAGTACCCAAGCACAGAGACCACTGAAAACGCAAACGCGTGATCTAAGCCAGAGGGCAGTTCCTGCCCCTCAGTGTACTTTTCTAACAATGAACCTGGAACCAGAGATGCTCACCATTGAGATCAATTTCATGGATTAAAGCTGTGGATTTACACCTTTCTTTTTCTCTTCATTAGTTCACATTTATCTTCAAATGAAATTCTACTTGGAAGCCTCATACACAATATGGGAAAAAAACCGCATGTGCTTGATCTAGGCCAGGATATTTTAATGCTTGCTCTGCTCAGCAGCTTTAAGCCTTTGGGATCATTTGCTTTCGTGCTGTGGATGTGGGAACTGAAGCGTCAAGGGATCGAGGTACCCCAGGCCACACAGCTACCAACTGGCCAGTAATTCAACTCGAGTCTTTCAGGGCCAGTAAAACATGAACATGAGTTTAAAGCCCTGCAGCTCCTCACAGGTCTCCCGGGGAGGCCCCCCAGGCTGTGTGCAGACCCAGCTCACCTCCCAGTGCCCAGGTCTCGCGGGCGACCTCACGCTCCGCTTCTCAGTTGACCCCCATCCCACTGGCAGAGGGAGGGACCAGCCCACGCCAAGTGGCCACACTTTGACCCTTGGCAGCTCCTCCGGGGTGGGGTCCTTATGTGCCCCCTTGCAGGGTCCATGAGCAGCCTCGCCACAGAGGCACAGACCCTCCAGCCCGAGGGGAGCGGGTTCCACAGGGCATCCTCGTTTGCTGATGAGAGGGCAGAGGAGGCATGCTTTTCAGGGGAAATCAGAGAGATTCATAGGCGCGAAAGCCTGAATGAGAGTAGGGAGGGAAAGGAGAATGGAAAAACGAAACAGCCCAAGCTGGGTTCCTCTTCCCAGCTTTATTTTTAGATTGTGTTTACTTATTAGGGAGCCCGTGTCCAGGTTAGCAGGGTTCTGTCTGGCCCCGGCTGGCACCTGTCCTGCTCCAAGGAGCACGCCCGAGTCTGACAGTGGCTGACAAACCCCCGAGGAGCCTCATCAGCTTCCTGTTCCAGATGGGATTTCTAGAACTCTGTGTCCCTTCCCTGACAAACAAAGTTATTTGATCTTCACTGGCTGCATGGAACTGCTATTTCTTAGACAAAATAAATCACTTTACATTGGCTTTGACCAGTAAGCTGGAACTGAGGCAGTGCTTTCTTCTTCTCTCCCCCCATTTTTGGAGCCTAAATGTACCATAATTAAGGCCATTATCAGCCACTGGAGTGGGGGTGGGGGCACAAACGACAAGCGGTGGCGGTGACCGAAGTGGCTGAAATTTCAGAATTGCTCCCGCAGCAGACAAAGCTTGGAGAATAATCACCATTTGCAAAAATGTTAGACTATCTGTTTCCTCTTGAACATACAAGGCGGGTTGTTTTTCCTCAGGGATATGTATATATCTGGCTCTCATTGATTTTAGAAGCTACAGATACAGGCAGTTTCCAAAATTGGCCCCTATTCTCTGCTCAAGTTTACAGGGAGACTATCTAGCATAGTACACAGTTTGCATTTTTAATAGAATTTATGGTCAGGTGGGGCAGGTGGACTGGCCTTGGATCCCCAGGCTGAGTGTCCATCTGTGGAAGCCGCTATCCATCACTTGTGTCCAGCGTTGGATGGCGTTTAAACGGGGCAGGGTGCAGCAGGGTAAATTAATACTTCTCAGTGTTTTCTGCGTGCCAGGAATGACGAGATTCAGAGGCCTGATCCTTGGCATTCAGAAATCACAGGAAACGAACTACAGAGAACAAAGGCAACCTCAGGGCACCCCAGACGTCTGAGGAGTCTGAGGAACGACTTTCCTTAGCAGTTTTGCTATCACATATTGGATGTAATCAAGATCACAAAATGTTTCTTTCCTCTTCAATAGTAGCTTCAATATTTTGAAGCATAATCTTATTTAATCTTCATGTTCCCTCATTTTGGCATTCTGATTTCATTAGGCAATCACCTGGGCAAATTGCTCAATCCACAGACACGTACATCAGTGGCAAATGTTTTGCGTGGAGTATCTGTTTTATAAGGTGAGCCGTGCATTACAAAGGACAACTTGGGGGACCGTCCACATCTGAGTTTTGACACACAGGTATTGATTTCCAGGAAACCCAGAAAACACAGGATTGTCACAGAGCTGGTCCACCCAAAATTGGCAGGTGCATCGACATGAATTTCTCTACGCGATGGTGAGGGTGATAAGAAACGGGTGGTCTGTACCTCTGTGTGGCGCATCCTCCATTACACTGTAGGACCGGATGACAAATTTTATTCATCCTTACGATACCTGCAGTGCCAGTTATTTTGAAGGCACGGTGCACATAAAATAGGCAAGCTTTAGAATACACAGAACGCCCCAGCTTCTGTTTCTATGTGACCAGAAAGTTCTGTCTTCTGTATGTGCCCACTTGGCACAGATTGATGGTTCCAACCGAGATAATGCCTTGCAGAGAGTGAGAGGGTTCAGGCTTCCTCAGACTGTCCCCTGCCACTCCCACTGTCTCAGACAACAAGCTTCATGTTGGCCACTTCCTGCCTCTGCTTCGAATTAACACTGTGTTCATCACCCTCTGCCTCCAAGGAGCGCGCATATTTGCCATCTTTAGCCTTTAAGGAACACTCGCCTTCCTATTTTTCCCCCTCGAATAACCAAAGCTGAGCTGCCTCCCGCACTGGCCAGACCTCCAGACACCTGAACACGCCCTGGGCTCCCCTCGTGACATTAGCAGGAAACACGTGGCTTTTATCTTTGGGTCTGGTCTTCAGCTCACCCTCCTCTTACAGTTCTGTGGTTGTGAACAAGTCTCTTAACTTCTCTGACACTCAGTTATTTGTTTTGTAAAATGGAGACAATAATACTCATAAGGCTGTTGTAAGAATGAAATTGGATAAAGTATGTAAAGTGTGAGGTCACACCGAGACTTCAGTCCCCCTTCCCATGTCCTACTGCTTTACGCAACTTGGCATCCGTGTTAGTTCCCAGGGCTGTCGTTAACAAATTACCACAAACTGGGTGGCTTAAAACAACAGAAATTTATTCTCTCACAGTTCTGGAAGCAAGAAGTCTGAAGTCGAGGTGTCGCCACGGCGGTGCTCTGGCTGAAGCTCTAGGGAAGAATCCTTCCCCGTCTCTTCCTGGCTCCTGCTGCTGCCCGTGTGCCTTAGTTTCTGGGATCATAGCTGTGTCACTCCAGTCTCCTTCTCCAGCCCCACATGGCCTTCCTGCTTCTGCATGCCTATGTGCCCTTTCCTGCTCTTGGAAAGACACCAGTCATCAAATTCAGGATCCAGTCTAAGCCAAATGACCTTCACTTAACCAATTACATCCACAAAGACCCACTTTCCAAATAAGGTCACATTCTGAGATTCCAGGCTGATATGAATTTGGTAGGACACTATTTAATCCTCTATAACACCTTGAGTTGCTGTAACTTTTTTGGAAGGATATGAGTTTATTCCTTCTTAAAATCCCAAAAGACTCCTAATGCATTTAAACCTTATAAATACCTACTAAAATGCCTATTAAATTTTTCTGCTTAGCTTAAAAATATACAATCTGACATTTTCATCATAATTAAAATGTAACGACCTACTGTTGTGATTTTAATGGTACAAAGTATTCTTTCACACCTCCATGCAGTCCATCTGCTGTGCTGGACAAGTTTCTACCTGGTGTGAATGTCATTATCAGGTTACAAATGTCCAGGGAGGTTTTGAGATGATTCAAATCCTGTGATCTGTGATATGCTACCATCACTTTCAAAAGATATCTTGTTTTCAAACTGTTCTAGGAACAAATCATAGGAATCAAAAATTTGTCATTTGTTGCTTTAATATTGATATAAACCAGTACTCCTTAAAAATAAGATTTTGAAAAAATTGAGCAGCTAAACCTACATTTCAACACCTGAGTAAAGTTTCGTGTTTATTACTATTTATATAAAATACAAAAGAATTCCCAACAAAAGATATTTAGTATCAGAGTTATAGGACCTTAAAATTACCTTAGAGATACTAACTTTAATCCTCTTGGCTTACAGCTGAGAAAACTGACGTCCCGGCGGGTGAAGCGGTGACCTTCACAAGGTCACGCAGCTATTTGCAGAAACCACATTGATATTCCACCTCCAGTCCTGAGCTCCTTCCTCCACGCCAGTGTCTTGTCTGTAGATTAGGTTTTCACTGAATCCTTTGAATTAGTGTCAGCATCTCAGAAGGTTTTTTTTTTTTTTTGGGGCTGTACATCTCGATTTTCCTTAGCACTAACTTATTCAAAATGAATAGAGGAAACTAGTCCTTACATCATATTAAAATTATAACTTCCTCAATAAATTTTGTTTA
This sequence comes from Lepilemur ruficaudatus, assembly GCA_963574885.1. Classification (NCBI taxonomy): domain Eukaryota; kingdom Metazoa; phylum Chordata; class Mammalia; order Primates; family Lepilemuridae; genus Lepilemur; species Lepilemur ruficaudatus. Next base: position 21,991 of record CAUYRT010097515.1, read on the forward strand.
CACAATCAGGTTTTATATTAAACACAATATTAATTCAGAGGCTTTGGCATGAAATCTACCTGAAAATTAAATTCATTTCTTTTTTTGTTTTCCCTGTTTGCTACAATCTTCCTGTCAGTTTGAATGTCTGGTAAACAGTAACGATATGGAATTCTAGAACCATAGTCTTTTCTTTACACCTAGAAGCAACCAAACCATAAAATCATCTTTTCGCCCGGCATATGACCAAGGGTCTTTCTTTCTTAAGTGCCATTTAGCAGCTCCATTTTTACCAGGTATGCTCAGATATGAAAGATTTCCAGAGACCGTTTGGAGTCTCTACTGATCATTCTTGTGCAGCCGTAACACAAGTTAATACGATACCATAAAGAGAGAGACTTGGAATCATGTTAAAATGTTTCTTGAGCGCCTACCGTAGGATGGGAAGTCTGATATATGTTGAAAAAACACAGATGAAAAAGATCTAGAATAATTCCTCCAAGATGCATAACCATGTTGTTACGGGCTGAATGTTTGTGTATCCCAAAAGTCATATGTCGAAGCCCCAACCCACCACGTGATGTTATGTGGAGGTGGGGCTTTGGGAAGGGATTTGGTTTAGACGAGGTCATGGGGGTGGAGTCCCATGATGGGATTAGTGCCCTTATAAGAAAAGAAGGAGATAGTGACCTCTTTCTCTTCATATGCATGTGTGAAGGAAAGGCCACGTGAGCACACAGTGAGAATGTGGCCATCTGCAAGCCAGCAAGAGGACCCTCACCAGGAATTGAATTGACTCTGCCAGCACCGTGATCTGGGCCTCCCAGACTCTAGACCTGTCAGAAATAAGTGTCTATTGTTTAAGCCACCCAGTCTATGATACTTTGTAATAGCAACCCAAGCAGACTAAGATATGCGGCTTATAAACCAGTCATTAAAATACACATACTGAGTTCAATAAAGTAAATAAGAACATTTATAATGTCAGCAGAGATAGGAAGTGTCAAGAAAGGTTTCACACATAAGTTGACCTAGGTCCACTGGATGAGAGGGCATGGAGGGGAGCGTATTTCTCCTGGAAGTGTGGAAATGCAGGTCAGACGGGAAAGCTGCAGGCAAGTGAAGCCCCTCAAGTCTTAGCTTGCTCACAGCTCATTTAAGTCATTTGCTCAAAAGGCTTTTACTGGGCCTTGCCCTGGTCTGGGCACTACTAGGCACAAGGCATGAAGCAAATAAGACACCATTTCTGCCATATAATGGGGTGGATCTTAAGATTTATGAGATATTTAAATATGAAATGTCCGGTTTCTAATCAAAAGTATAGTTTATTATATCTCAAACAAGAAGTAGTACAATTAATCAAAGTATGTGTCTAACTATCAACATGGTTTTGCCATTTTATAGTAGCTTGTTTATGCCAGCAACGAAGAAGCCTGGAGAGTGAGTGGCAATGAAATTGCAAAAGGCATTTTCCGCAGCTTGTTAAGAATTGAATATTTTTCCTTGCGAGAAGTTGTCCAAAGCCTGGAATAAGTGGTAGTCAGTTGGTGCAGGGTCTGGTGAATATGGTGGATGGCAGAGAGTTTCCAAGTCCAGCTTCTGTAGTTTGAGCAGCGTTGTTTGTATGACGTGGTCGAGTATTGTCTTGCAAGAGGATTGGCCTGTCTCTATTGATCAATCTTGGCTGCTTAACTGCAAGCATCCTCATCCTTTCATCCAATGGTTGCAGTGGATAATACCAGTGCTGGACCATCAAGCAGACACCATTAGCTTTTTTTGATGAATATTCAGTTTTGGACTATGTTTCAGCACTTCATCTTTATTCAACCATTTTGTTGTATGCTTGTGATTGTCTGAAAGAATCCATTTTTCATAACATATAACAATATGGTGTAGAAATAGTTCGCCTTTATGTCATGACAGCAAAGAAAGGCAAATTTCAAGACTGTTTATCTTTTGATGCTCACTTAATTCATGTATAACCCATCTATCCAGCTTCTTTACCTTGCCCATTTGTTTCAACTGGTCCAATATTGCTGGAATAGTAACATCAAGCCTTGCTGCTAATTCACTGGTAGGTTGAGATGGATTCACTTCCACTACAGCTTTCAGCTCATCATTATCCATCTTGGTCGCAGGTCACCCACTTGGCTCATTTTCAAGATTAAAAATCACCAGAATGGAACTTCTGAAACCATTGACACACTGTGAGTTCATTAGCCACATCCTTCCCAAACACTTCATTGACATTTCAAGCTGTCTGCGCTGCGTTGGTTCCGCAACAGAACTCATATTCTAAAATAACACCAATTTTTCACTTATTCATGGTTTCACAAAAATTGCTCTAAAAAAATTTGAAAGATAATCACAAGCCAAACCATATGTTGGAAAGAATGAGGATTGTACCTTCACAATAAAAATACAACAAGAAGAGTCAAAGTGAAATGTCAGAGATATCAACTGTCAAACTTAGTACGTAAGGAAATCACACATTCCAAACTTAATAACCTCGTAGAACTTGACTGGCTTCAAAGAACTCATAGTTCAACCCTATGCGTTAACCAGCCAGAAGAAGGAGAGCGTCACCTAAGTCTCTATGGGGGGACATCTGTAGACCAAAGGACGCATGGGAAGAAATTCTGCACAGATGAGGGTGGGAATGTGGAAGGGCTCTCAGATTTGCGTGTAGCCTCTGGGCATGGCATGCAGAGAGCAGGACCTTGTCACATTCTCTGGCCAATGACTTCGGCAACACTGATTTTTCTTAAGTTCCCTCCAGGGCTAATTCAGACACACCAAAACCCAAGTTCCAAAGATGATTTAATAACAGAAACTAAAATGAGATGTAGTGGTTAAAGAAACAATTTTCGAGTTCACCAATGCATTAGTTTTCTATTGCTATAGAATAGATTACCATAAATTGGGCAGCTTACAACATTGCAGATTTATTATTTTTCTTCCTTTGGTAGTGTTGGTAGGGACAATTGAAAAATTACCTGATATCACGTTCCAAGGGGCAGATGACCTCCCAGCTTGTGTCAGCATCAATAAAATTATATTATCTACAGCAGTGGTATTAAATATAAGGAGAATTTCTATCATGATACTGTGAATTAAGTTACTTAAAACGTAGGAGCCTATCTCATTTCTGGTTGTTTTGAAGGTAAGCCTTCTACGGAGAAATTTACAACCTTAACTTGAATGAGAAGAGACTATTGAAAATGCTAATTAGGATCCACTAAACCTTTTTTTTTTTTTTAGGCATCTCAGCCATTTTAATGTTTTCTGACGGGACAGAGACACTGGCTTCCATGTGACACAGCTGTGGTATAAAGTTAAGTTTGTAAACTCCTGTGCCAGAGTCCCCATGTTCAAATCCTGTTCCACCACAACCCAGCTGTGACCCTTGAAGCTCCCATGCTCGCAGGGTGGGCACAAAAGAAACACCAGCTGTTACCATCATTGCTTTGACAGCTGGAGAGCTGGCAAAGACAGATGTAGCTACCTTTGGGAAGCAAAGGTTGCTTTTAATGTCAGTATTGGTATCTGAGGCATTCTTAGCTTCAAAAACATATTACATCTAGCAGCCTTGGATTATAAGGCCTCTGTTCTTTAGTACTTTAAGCGGAAAAAGATTACTTTTCCCTTTGCATTTGATCATAGCTTTAAACTCTTGAATGGCTTGGAGGGCTATGTATAGACATCCTCAGAGGTGCTCATGAACTAGCACCGAGGAGCACTGAGATCAGAAAGGAGAACAGTTCTCCATATAGCAGCTCCTGTAAAATCCAGATGTGGAGCTCACCTTACTTTTCTCATCTGTACAATGTGCAGTCACAGTCAATGTGCAGATCAAGGAGGCCAATATTTGTAAGGCTCATGCACTGGCTCAGACTACCTGCTGCCTAAATATTAGCTGCTGCTGTTACCAACATCATCATCCTCACCATCCTCACCATCATTATCATCACTGTTGTCATCATTATCATCATTAATTATCATCTAGCCTTTGTCAGGCTTTATTCCTCACTCAAAAAGATGTTTCTCCTTTTTCCAACAGTATCACACGATTCCTACCCTCTGTCTGCGCATTCTCAGCTCCTTCTCCTGCACCTCCGGCATCGCCCCAGGCGGCGTCACTCAGCAAGTTCGTTTCTAGCCTTCTCTTCTCTTCTTTCTTTTCACCCTTTTCCTTAACAATTCTATCGATCTTTGATTTTTATGAATCCATTAGTTAAGAGTAGATATTTCCAACCTGTTTCCTTTTTCAGTTGTCAATGAGCCATTCACCTTGGATACCTTGCATGTAGAAAAACATATTTTGATTGATTTTATATTATTGCTCTAAAATAAAAATTTCAACCTGCATTCATTGATTTGTTTTCATCAGGAAATGTAAGACATAACATAAGTGGCCCCAGTGGAAAGAAACCAGACAATACAATTCTTGAAGACGTATGAGGAGGATATAGAGCCATTCCTGCCACACATGACTTTTGTCTCAGCCCACTTGAGGAGGTGACGCAATGGTGGCAGACAGTAAGAGTCACTGAGTCAGGACTCAGGGCTTGCGGAGAGGGCTTATTCTCCCTTCCCCAAGGAAAGGTCTCTTCCAGCCCAGTGAAAAGTGTGTCAAGAGACTTACTTTGTAAAGACTGGGGTTGTGTCTGGGAGGGGGAGGCTGACATCTCATTCTCTCTTGTCCTGTAGTTTGTCTTGCCAATGCTCCCCAGTGCTTATTTAAGCAAGCGTGAGCACAGTGTTAGAGTAAATGTCAGGGAAGGGGCTGGAGTAGAGAAGCAGGCTGCTCTCCACCACTTTATGGCACAGGGAGGAGTGAGCTTCCCTTGAGTCAAGTGGCCCCGGTGGAAAATGGACTGGCTTAGATTGTATTTCCACTCAGCAGGACAATTTGCAGGAGTCTGGAGGAGCCAGAGCTGAGGGTCACTGGTGGAATGCAAGTCAAGTCTCATATCTCAGGTCACGAAAACATGCAGCGGGGCTTCCAGAAGGGTCTCCAGAAACAAACCACACCATGCTGCACCAGAGCAAGCATGCAGATGCTGCTCGTAAGCATCGTGTCAAATACCAATCCAGGTTCACCAGAGAAGCCGGGGCTGCAACAAGGTGGATACTCTTCCCCCTCCTAGTCTCCAGCCTGGGAGTGGAGGAGGAGGAGGTATCCCAAGCTTCAACCTTCCACTCCAAGTTTCTGATGTTTGGAATGTAGACTTAGAGACTGGGCACGGGTTTGTGGATTTTCTTTATAGCAATCTGAATAACAGCAAGCAACTCTGAGGCTACAGGAAGAGGACTTCCCCAATTCACAGACTCATGATACCGCAGGAAGTTCCAAGTTCTACACCTCCCTTCCTCTAACTCATCCCAAAATATTCTGAACTTGCTTCTGTTTATTCTAATAGTGCAAGGGTGGAACTATGCTCTTTGGTTTAGTTCAATCAGAAACTAGTTCTGGAGGAGTGGATGGCCACAGACAATGGTGAAGGATGAACAGGTTATGTGTACCCATTCCAGGGTATGTTCCATCTTCTTTTTTTTTAACTTTTATTTTTTTTAATTTCAGAATATTAAGGGGATACAAATGTTTAGGTTACATATACTGCCTTTACACAGCCTGAGTCAGAGCTACAAGGGTGTCCATCCCTCAGATAGTGGTGCACAGCACCCATTAGGTGGGAAGGTACCCATCCCCTCCTCCCCAATAAGCTAGGGTGTTATAATATTCTTTTTTTAAACTAACCAGCTCTTGAATATACTTATAATGTGTAGTGGTTTACCATGTGTAATTTGTTCAGACACAAGAGTTTATCTACAACTCCTGTAGAGGAAAGAACTCATTCTGCATCAGTCCTGGGTAGTAGATAATCAGCGAAGCGTGTTCACTCTTGTACCTCACGCATTTTGCACAGTAAGTTTCCAGGAGAGGAATGTGGCATTGTGACACCTGAGACTGATAGACCCAAAAAGACTGAGGCAGATTATTGTAAAAGACAAATCTCACCCTCACCGGCTTGGGATCCATCAGTCCCCATGTGTTGGCCCCTGTGTCGGCCCCTGTGTCTTCCAGCAGGGTGTCGCACTGCCTGTGGATTCACACACAGGCCTCTTCCCTGGCCTCTAACCCAGTGTTCTGGTTATGAAGACCTCTGGGCTAAGGCTCTTTGTCACCTCTGTGCCTTGGCCATGTCCTCAGTCTGGGTCATCTTTCTCCCCCTTCCTTGGTATTTCTTGTTGCATCTTCCACGGCCTTGGAGACCTGGACCAGGCGGCAGCTCCTATGGGTGGCTTCCCATGTCCTACCCACTGAGGAAGAAACCGTCCCACATGCTCCGATGGCCCTTCTGTCCTCTTGGCTCCCACGGTCCTTTTGCTGAGTCGTCTACAATCACACATGAGTATGTCAGGGGCAGTGTCTTCCCTGTGCCTCCCCAGCACTGGCAGAATCTCCGACACATGGGAGCAGTCAGTCAACAGTGAAGTGATGAAGGGATGAGAAAGGCATCCTTGGAATTTGGTGGTTAAACTGGTCCATTGATGTAATGGTTCTTTGGAAGAAGTGAGGACTAAAACACAGTTCAGTTTCAGTTTGGCGAGTCTCACTGGCATCAACTGTTCTACAAGACATTTAATGCTTTCCAGGGAGTCACTCTGCTCACCCCCCTCAGTAGAAGCAGAAAGCCACAGAAAGTAGGCACTCCTGGGATGCAAGGACAGTAAAGTTCCTCTTGACCAGGCGTGTGGGCGCCGATTATGGCTGCACCACTGACACAGGAGCACGGAGAGAGGTTCAGAGACCCTGGGAACAAAATGACCTGGAAGGAGCGTTACCTCTGTGAACACAGCCTGGGCTCCTCTATTTTATAGCCACACATGCTGCTAAGACCAGATGTCATTGCTCCTTCTAATTATAGAATTCTTATATAAATAACACTCAGCTGGTAGTCCAATTTGAGTTATTATGTTGGAATTTTTAACCTGAATGTAGGAGTCTGGTACAAAATCAGTTTAAAATTATTTGAGTGGAAATGCAAAATTCGAAGGAGTGAGTTCATACTGAAATAATGACAAGCAGTTTTCCCGTCCACATCTAGTCTCCTTAGGAACAGGATGAAGGGTGTTCTAGGCTGTCATTTGGCCGTCTTACTTGTAGGTGTTCCAGCGTCAGAAGACTCTACTGAACCACTGTGCAGTATGACGGCCGGCCGGCCCCTCGGAAGGTCCCCTCCACGGTCGCTGACCATCTAACACCACATGGGTCTGGACTTGCAGAAAGAGCAGCACCAGGGAAGAGGAAACCCAGTCCCCTTGGGGTTGGATTCCCATGGGGTAGGAGCTGGTCATATCCTTTATTTAAAAAGTTGGATAATTTAATAAGAAATGATGTGCTTTAACTCCCAGATTTTAGTTTCATCTGTTTATTTGCCTAGGACTAAAGATTTCCTTCTCATGCATGTACTGGTGTTCTCCAACATAAAGCAGACTGGAAAACATGAATAAAAAATATCTAATTTTGAAAATCAGAGTTGACGCACTCTCAAAAACTCACATAGCATGCCACGACCACAGTGAAGGTGCTGGAACCACGCCACCTGGTTACTGAAGTCGTTTCTGAGTGGCCTGACCAATCCACCTTAACTTCTCTCCGATCTGCCCATCCACCTGCTGCAAAGCTTTGCATTTTTCTTTTTAAATTGTGAAATATTTCAAGAATAATTCACAGTAATCACCTACAAAACCAGGCACTCAGATTTAACAAGTATTAAAATTTGGAAAATTAGTGTTAGATCACTCTAGGTTCTTTTAAAAGAAATAAAATGTTAAAAAGTCCATTAAAATCTAACCCCCTTCCTTCCCATAATAATTACTCTTCTGAGGTTGAGATACTTCATTTCCATGCATGTATTTATGATTTATACATGCATATGCTCCTTGACTTACGATGGCGTTACATCCCAATAAACCCATCATAAGCTGAAAATATTGCATGTCGAAAATGCACTTAACTCCCCTAATCCACTAAACATCGTAGCCTAGCCTAGCTTACCTTAGACATGCTCAGAACACACAGTAGCCTACTGTTGGTCAAAATCATCTAACACAAAGCCTATTTTATAATAAAGAGTTGAATATCTCATGTAAGTTATTGACTACTGTATTGAAAGTGAAAGGCAAATGGTCGTACGTGTACTTGAAATACAGTTTCTACTGAGTGTGTATCGCTTCCACACCATCGTAAAGTCAAAAACATCATTAATTCTAACTGTTAAGTCGGGGACTGTGTGCATTTGATTACATCTATGATAAGTATACGTGATTATGTATACATATATAATGCACACAACATATACCTCTGATGTTCATTTTTATTTACATAACATTATGTTTTGAGATTTATTCATATGTGTGCATGTAAGTGTGCATAAATACTTGTATGTGTGTATGTATATATTTTGTCTTATGAACAGGCTTTGATGGGTATGGTGGTTAATTTTATGGGTTAATTACCTGGGTTCATGATAGTTCATTTTCGGTCAATTTGTAGGATGTTTTTGGATGAGATTAACATTTAAATTGGTAAACTTCAGTAACGCAGATGGCCCTCCATAGTGTAGTTGGGTCTCGTCCAATCAGTTCAAGGCCTGAATACAACAAAAAGACCGGCTCCTGGAGCAGGAGGGAGCTCTCCAGCACAGGGCAGACCGGAACTGCACCAGCGCCTCTCTGCGGCTCCCGCCTGCTGAACCACACCTTAGATCTGGACTTGCCACTGCCGTAATTGCATAGCCAATTCCTTACAATAAATGTGTTTCTCCATGTACACATCCCTCTGACTCTGTTTCTCTGGAGAACTCTGACTAATACACTGATGTGGGCAAGCTTCTCCCTAATTCACACTCCTCCTAGCAAGGTATAGATTTCCTGTTTCTCACATGGTAAGTTTCTTACTACAGCATACAAGTGGGTCTTGTTTTTATCTTATCTAGTAGTATTTTTACTTGGTTTGTCCAGACAATGTACATCTAATGTAATTACTGGTACTTTTGGATTAAAACATATCATATGGTTAGCTGTTATTTATTTGTTCCGTCTCTTCTTTATTTTTTCTTCATCTTTTCCTGCCCTTTCTTAAGTTATTTGAGCAATTTTTATGATTTAATTTTCATTTCTTTAATTGAGTTATTAATTATACTTTTTAAAAATTTTTTAGATAGTTTTAGATAGTTTCAGGGTTTAAAGTGTAGATCCTTACATAATGAGAGTCTTTACTTAATTACTGTTACATCTCTTCATGTGTAGTGTAAAAACCTTACAACTGTGTATTCCAAATTCCTCTTCTCACCTGTGATATTGTTGCCACACAGTTCGCTTTTATATATATGATAAAACCATACAGTGCTATAATTTTTTATTTATACAGTTATCATTCAGGACAATTGAAAGATAAAAAATTATATCACCTTCATTTATTACATTTTCCATACTTTTTTCCACTTTGTAGATTCGAGTTTCTGTCCAGCATTATGTCCCTTCTGCCGTGTAGAGCAGACCTGCTGGCAACGAATCCTTCCGTCTGAGTTTGTCTGAGAAGATCTTTATTTGCCTTGTATTTTTCAAGGATATTTTCACAGAGTATTAAATTCTGGCTTGACAGATATTATTTTCTTTCGGCGTGTTGAAGTTGTCAATGCGTTCTTTCCTTACGTTATGGTTTCCGACAAGAATTCCGCTGACATTACCTTTGTTCCTCTTTAATGTGTCTTTTTTTCCCCTCTAGCTAACTTCGTGATTTTCTCTTTGTCTTTCGTTTCAACGATTAGAATAAAATATGTCTAGATGCTCTGTTTGTTGTTTTTAGTTTATATCCTCCTTAATGTTTCTGATCTGCATGGGTCTGTGGTTTGGTGTCTGTAAATCACTCAGGAAAAGTGTCAGGTGTTTCCTAGAATATTTCTTATATATTATTTTCTCTTCCTCTTCTAGATTTCAAATGATTCCAACTATTTTCTCTTATTTCAGGTTTCCAATGATCCTTGGATTTCCAATAGCACCCAAACATCTGATTTTTCAATACCTTTTATGTGCTCTATTGTTTTTATTTTTCAGTATTTTCCTCTTTGTGTCTCAGTTGTGTAGTTTTTATTGACATATTCTAAGTCACTGATTTATTCCTCAGCTGTGTTATGGGCTCACTGAAGGCATTCTGCATCTCTACTGTTATGTTTTTCATTTGTAGCATTTCTATTTGGGGTTTCTTTTTTTTTTTTTTACAGTTTTTGTCTCTCTTCTGATATTATTTATCTGATCTTTCATGTTATATACCTTTTCTATTAGAAACTTCAACATATTAATAAGTTATTTAAATTTTTAGTCAGATAATTACAGTATCTTTGTCATATCTGAGTCTGGTTTTGTTTATTGTTTAGTCTCTTGGGCATTTATTGTCCTTCCTTCCCTCCCTTCCTTCCTTCCTTCCTTTCACAGTTTTTCTTTCCTGAAAGACATCCATTTCATTAAATACTGAGGGAACAGTTTCACACAGTGAGTCCATAGTTTTATGCCTGCCTTTCCTTTCGCTGATTCTTTACTCCTAGGTTTATGTTAGTCTAGTCAAAGGATCGGGAGATCTTTTTTTGTAAAGAGCCTGATAGCAGATATTTTAGGCTTTGCAGGCCATAAGGTCTCTATAGCTCTGCCTTTGTCTCTTGAAAGTAGCCTCAGACAATATGTAAAAAGTGGGTGTGGCTGCGTCCCAATAAAGCTTGATTTGCCAAGTAGGCATGGGCTAGATTTGTCTTGTGGGCCATATTTTATTGACCTTTGACCTGCTGGGGGCCAAGATAGGCAAAAAAATTGTCTTGAACCTGGGGGAGGGTAAAGAGTAGAGGCCAGGAGTTGGGCTGGGCTTGAGGTTTCTTGTTGCTATGGTAACCTTCAGAGCACCGCAGGCTTCACACTCTCCTGGCACTACCTCAAGTTTAGTATGGAGCCTGGTTTTCTAGAGGCTTCTTCTTAATGTCTGTCCCACTTCAACTTTAAGTGTTCCCTTTTCCCTGGTCTGCAGAGAGTCTGTTTCTTGTGCCCTTCCCAGCACGGTTTCATTATTACTACTTTCAACTGATGCATTTATCTCAATTGTTGGGTGTGGGGTAGATGGAGAGCTCTGAAGTTCTGATTAACCCTCAATATTAGACGGCTTGTATCCTGTCTTGTGCCTCTAGAAGGGCTCTTGCCCCTTCTCCAGCTGGAGTTCTGGGTCTGAAATGTATTCCTGCCTCTCCTCCAGGGCTGGAGGCCCTCATTGTCTTCCCCTCCCTCGGTTGCACGACAATGTTGTTGCTACCTTATGCCCCAGCAGAGGAAGGCACTATTGTGCCAGGAAGATGGGGAAGAGGTTGATTTTCATGCCCTTCCCACAGTTTTGACAGGATTCCAGTCTTCCCTTGGACATCTGGTAGACTGTGAGATGAAAAGCCTACAGGAGGGTGACACCCCCCAACATCTGCATCCTCTAGGGCACGTGTTCCCACCAGCTTGGCTGTCACAGATTTATCAACTATTTCTGCAGAATTCTCCTTGCTGAGGCCGAGATGCGTCTGACCCAGGTCACAGACGCTGGGGTCTCATCTCTTCCATAGACACTGGCCTCTCCCAGACTTTGGGTTCTTTAGTTGCACTGTGACCCCAGCTCTTCGACGGGTGCACCTGAATCAGGAACTTGTGATTTGCCCAGTTTTGTTCTCGTTGTAACAGCGTGAGCCATATTTTTTCAGCTCATTACGTCCCTGAGTAGAAACCAGAACTCTCAAAATTTTAGTGTTTCATATTTATGATCTTTAATCCATCTAGAATTTTGTTGTTGTTATCGTGTGAGTTAGAGATCCAATTTTATTTTTTTCTCCGTATGGCTAACTCTTTTTGCTTACCAAAATTTTTTTTAAATTATGTGTTTTTAAAAAATACTTTATATAATTTACACTTACCTCTTTAATGATTTGAAGCCTGTATACACTAACATTTTTGAACTTAGCATCCTACAATTCTTTAGTTTCTCTGCTGCCAGTAATCCTAGCTGCATTTTCTGCAGGATTCTCTAGAGGACTTCTCTACTTGTGTGCTGTAATGTTGAAGTACTTGCTTCATATGTGTCAATCCCACAAGCCTCAATAGGTAAAATATTTCTCCATTTAACTTTGGCTTTCCACTTAATTCTTCCAGATGGCTCAGCCGTATCACTGGCCTAGGACCAATTTTTATAGTAATCCTCCTTATTAGATTTCCCCATACTTCATGTGTAGCAGAAATTTGGACTCTTAACTCTGGCAACATTCTGGTCTGGAGTTTTAATTTCTCCTAGAAGATATTTTCCTAGAGGCAGAGCCAAGCTGAACTATTCTCCTGCCCTGATGAGCAGAATTTACCAGTCTCCTGTCTCTGGTTGGCTGTTTTACGCAGGCTGTAGACCTGCGCGCTCGGTGGTTACCTGTCATGCACACCAAGGACAACTGCCGAGCCGGCTCAGGACTGCGTCTCTGGCTCTCAGCCCCACGGTGCTTCTGCACCTGACTGTCTGTAGCCCTTTCTTAGAAACTCAGCCTCATTTGAAAAACAGAAACACACACATAATACTTCAATAAAACTTAAAAAACATAGAAAAAGAACAACTTTAAAGCCTTTTGCCACAGATGGGATGATGCTAGGGACACCCCCTGGGAGGGGGCTCCATCCTGGCTGCGTCCTCAGCTCCCTCCTCTGCCCCTGTCTGTCTTCCCTGTCTTCTCACCCTGGGCACTGCTGACACCTGAAGCTTGCTGGGCCCGTACATCATGTGCTACAACTTCAGAAACTTTGCTCCCCTCCTGCTTCTGCCTGGATATGTGTAATATTTTATAACACTGATCTAAAGTGTTGTGTTTAGTTGACACAAAAATGAGTCTTTGGAATTCTAGAACTAGGAGCTCTGTGCTGTCTTAAATTTCCATCAGATGATTCAAGCCCAGCAACTGCAATTCTTAAATGTTGCTTTCCTAGATTACTTCTACTAACAGCTATGCCATTTGGCCACCAAACATCCACTTGTGTGGTGCTTCAAGTAAAAATGGCACATTTCAATCTGTTGGATCATCATCCCTCCTAGGCCTCCTCAAGATGAAATCTTACTTGCTCACCTGACAAAGGACAAGTTTTTCATTGTCATTTCTTTGCAGTTATCCACTCAGCTTACTGGGATCTAAGAATCTTCCCTAGAATATGTCCGACATAGGCAGATTTTAGATGTGACTTTCCCTTGTTCTCCCAGCCGCCTTCACAGCCTGTCTCTATGGATGTTCCATCCACCGAGACCCTGCCCATGCATCTCACTCTGCAGGCGTCTCCTGCCTGCCCTCCTGGGTGCATGCCGCTCTGGCTGTCTTCTGGTACCCAGAGGCCAGGCAATGACTTTGTTTCTTGCTTGGAAGGCCCCAAGGCAGCCCAGGAACGATGCCTCACCCACTATGAAATCCACCTCTGCTTGTGTCATGATTCCTGGCCCTGGGCTTTCAGAGGGCCAGGTGCCTGGATGACAGGGACCACGCTGGTCCAAGTCTGCAAGTCCTGCTGAGACCTACTCAAATCCCTGCCCTCTCAGCTAACTCCATCAGGGGCAATGTCCAACTTCTCTCTCCAGCGTACAGGAATGGCTCATCAACAGAGGACAATGGTATTGGTTTGTGGAAGAGGTATTTTGACTCAGGTTTGAGGCATTTTGGAGACAGCCCGCACCCCTCTGCCTTTCCTATTCTTCCCGTGAACGAGAACAGCACAGTCGGGAAGAGGCTGCGGCGGGGGTTGCAGCTCCAGCTGTCCAGCGCGAGCAGCCCTTCCCAGCACGTCCCCCCACGATTGAGTGGTGGGACAATCAGTGTCCTGGTGGCTGCTGGGGAGTGTCTCTTCCCAACGTGGCCCCGTGCGAATGCAGAGAGATGGCTACTGCGTGGTGCTCAGCGCAGGCTGCGGCTCCCATGCACCTACTCTATAAATAAGAAAGCCAGACAGAAAAAGCAGACAGATATATCTGGCTGTGGAGGAAAGAAAACAATTTTCTTATGCAAGCCATGGTTTAAGACATATAGGCTGAAAATGGCAATGACTTAAAAATAAGCTGACACTTCTGAAAAACAGTAAGGAATAAAAAATTTTAAGTTTACAAGTTGATTAATAAGAATCCCTATGAGTTAGTAGCCCTTAGTCTCTTCTTAACTGTCTTTTCCTTGCACTTCGTAAGACCAGGTGAGCATCTCTTGCTACCTTTGGACCAGAAAACAGAAGCCAGCGGTGGGTTAGGGGCTGCATGAGGCCTTACTGTGAGCTGCTGAGAAAGCAGGATGAAAGCCCAGGTCTCCTGTCTGGTCTGAGTCTGCAAGTCATTTTGCAGTAACCCTGCACACACCTCAGACGGGGAGGGGTGCAGCTAAACCAGATTACAGGGAGGGGGATGACAGTGGCTCCCAGAAAGCCCTGCCCTTGCCCGGGAGCTGCCTTGGAAACATATCTTTGCATATTTGCAGAAACCTCCCTAAATCCTACTTTGGTGGGGGGCAGAGATTAGGAAGCAAGACTGCATTGACTATGTGCAGGGAGTATTAAATATACCACTTCAGATTGGTGCTGTAAAATTTTACACGTATCCAGGCAGAAGCAGGAGGCAGCAAAGGTTCTGAAACTGGCATATGGCATATGGATCCAGCAAACTCCCAGGTGCCGGCAGTATTACTGGCACAATGCCAACTCAGGCAGAATGCTCTGCTTTTCAAATAAAGGATTCTATGGTGCATTTTTAAAAAACATTTTTAGGAATACATATGTATATCTTGTAAATCTTACTTTAAAAAATCCTTATAATGACCATGCCACTTTCACATCATCTAGAGACATCTGGGCAACACCACGTAAGAGTTTGTGGGCCAGACCACAGGGAATTTAGGGCCACAGATGTCTCTTGAAAAATAAGGAAAACAAAAGTAAACAAAACTACTTGGATATTCTACAAGAATATTGCTTTATTTTTATGTCAAAACTCTGTTACCAGAAGAGATATTTTTGAGAAAATCCCAAACAGTAAAATTACAAAAATTTATAGCACTGACTTCCTCTCAGGGTAGCTCACACATGCTTTTTTTTTTTTTTTTTTGGTTGTGTTTGTTTTCAACACATGTACGTTTATATAATTTCTCCATTTTCTCCTAATACTTTCATTCTAAAACGAGGGCGGGGCAAGAGCAAAGTCAGCATCTGGGTACTTACTGGCCATGACCTGCCGTGTAGTTAGGCAGAGAAGCACATCAGACACCACGTACTCGGAAGTAGCTGCCCACGTGTGCCCAACATGTCTAAAGAGAAGATTCCAGAGTGGGTCGTTCAGAGTCGAGGTAGGAAATGGTCCTTTCAAATATATGTTAATATCTATATTTGGTTACACAAGCGGTGGTAGAATAAGTGAGAAGCCATCAGATGGCCAGGCAACCCCAAGTTTGAAAACAATGGGAAACAGCTGCCACCCCTAGTTTTGGAAGAACAAAGATGCAAACAGATCCACCATGTTAACGGATCAGACATCTCAGTACTCCCCAAACCGATTGCAGAGTCAAGGCCATCTTAATCATAATTGTCAGAACTCTCTTGGCAGGGGGAAATTGATAAACTGTCTCTGAAGTTGATATAGAAATGCCCAGGATCTGGAAAGCCAACATAATCTTGAGAAAGAACAAATCTGGAAGATTTAAAATTGTTGACTTCAAGAGTTACTAAAAACCTACAGTAATCAAGAAAGTATGGTGTTGGCATAGGGGAGAAAGATCGATGAAATGAATAAAAAGTCCAGAAATAGACTTTCACTGTATGATCAATTGTTTTCTCATAAAGGTGTCAAAGCAGGTTAATGAGGAAACTAATGTTTTTTGAACAAACGGTGGTGAAATAACTTCGTGGGATATCTGCATAGAAAAAAAGACAGTGACGTAATTCTAACATCCCACAGAATTCAAATGGGATCTGAATTCACGAGGAAGGCCACTGGGTTTGTCATGAAGAGGCGATGTCGCTGAAGCCCGTTCAGGGGCTGTGAAGGCAGAAGAATGTCGAGGGCTGACAGCTGAGGGGACAGTGGGGTGTTGAGAAGAGACGACCGTCAGCAAATGAAGCAAAGATTAAGGACAAGAAAGTAAATTGGGACTCAGAAGATTGGGCTGAGGGATGAGTTCTCTTTTCTCATGATGAGATTTAAACGTTTGCAAGACGAGGGAGGACTTGGAGGCAGGAGGAAGATTGCCGAGGACTCTAAGTGCACCAGAGGAGAAAGGAGGGGACGTGTCTGTGACAGCTGGAAGGCGTGGGAATGGAAAAGGCTGCACCTGCCCCAGCAGAGAACGAGGAGCTCCCAGGGCAGGCTTCCAGGAGGAGGCGAGACAGAGCTTCCCACCAGTCTAATTCCCTCCGTAGCAGTGGGGAGGAGTTAGGAAGCCCAGTGAGTGGAGCAGGGAACCACCTGGGCAAGGATCCAACCAACAGGCAGAGCCCTGCTGTGACCGGGACCGTAGATTTGTCCTCGGCGCCTTGAGCGCGGGTTCTCCAGAGTGGAAAAGGCATCTTTTCATAAGGAGTAGTTTAAATGTGAATCACTTCTAACCTGTTCTGAATTCCCTGTCCCAAGATGCAGATGATGATTCACGGGGATGCCACATTCATTTGTGTGATTGTCAGAGATTCTGTATTGTCACATTACGCGTCAGGCACTGTTCTAGGCACTCCAAGTATATTTGTAAAAAAGACAGGCAGCCTTTCTCACGGAGGCTATGCCCATCGACGGCACAGAGGTGGGAAGCAAATGATACATAAAAAATAATCGGGCAAATGATTTGAGGGGAAATGCGCTTGTGCACACACACAGGGCGAGGTGGCGGAGGGTGGCCACGGGGGGCTACATTTGAACGAGAAAGGTCAAAAGACTGAGCCCTAGTGATAAGAACGACAGCCAGAGAAAGCCGGGAAGAGCAGTGCAGGCCCAGGGAAGGTGAACTCGCTGCCGAAGCCTAGGGAGCCAGGGGCGCGGCCGTCCACGACAGTGTCTGGGAGGCAGGGCTGTCGCAGGCCTTGACAGAGCGTGTGGATTTTGTTCTGAGCGTGATAAAACATCACAGAGGATTTTAAAGAGACAGCAGCATAATTTGGCATGTGTTTTAAAAGGACCGCCTGGCTGATGCGGGGCGAAGGCATTGAGGGAGTGCGAGAGAGTCTGCTTCAGAGGCACGGGGAGCTGAGACAGCTCGGGGGCCTTGTCACGTGAGAATCTTGTCTATCTATTGTATTTTGTCTTCCTAGGTTGCTTCTCTGTGGCTTTGTTGGCTAAAACTCTAAAAACGGAAGAGACAGCATTGCTGGGGACACAGGTAGAATCCACAGCAATGAGAAGGTTAAGAAATCCCACCATTCTACATAAATATGTAATATGCGTGTGTGATGGTCTGGTTTTTCAGAAAAAATGAGAATTACACAATAAGTCCTAAATATGCACTGTGTGGCAGGTATTTCAGAAATATTAGTCAGTCACAGTTTAATGTGCGGTCTTGTTGCAGACATTCTTACTGTGTTAAGCCAGGACATGAGCAGTACAACACCTATTAATTAACATTTTGCGTATGATTCAGCGAAAGATTATGAATTCCAAATCATTATGAGAGGGAATTAAACATGAATTTAGGAGATCACACTTAGAATCTTCACAAAGAATCAAAATGATTTGGGTCTTTTTTCTTAAACAAAAGGCTTTTCTAGCTACCTAAGCTGTATATTTTTGTTAATTTAGACTAGTTTTTATTATTCTGACCGTGATAAGGAACCTCAGTATATTTTGTGTCATTTTCTACTTGTTTTAAGTAGAGTTACTAATTTTAATTTTGTCTTCTGGGTATGATTTTCCCTCAGAGATAGCTGCTGACCCCGTTACGATATAGTGAAGAGTTAGCTTATCAAAACTGGCACCTAACTACCAGTTATTTTTTAATTAAAATTTTTATTTTGAGATAATTACAGATCCACATGCAGCTGTAAGAAATAATAGAGAGATCCCATGTGCCCTCTGCCCTATTTCCCCAATGGAAGCATCTTAAAGAACTGCACTGCAGTATAGTGCCGTCCGCCCGTCTTACTCGGATTGCGTTGATTCTGTTTTTGCGCATGTATGTGTGTGTGTGTGTGCTCTACTTGCACCCGTGCGTGTGTGCTGAGTTGTAGACGATGCTATTAGATGTGCAGGTTCACGCATCGACCACCAGTCGGGATGCAGCACAGTTCATCAGATCACCCCCAAAATTGCCCTTGTTGTTCTACTAAAACCACACACACCTCCCTGGCCCACTAACCCTCTTCCTAACCGATAAGTTGTTCTCCATCTGTAACATTTTATCTTTTCAAAAAGTTATCTGCATGGAGTTATTTTTTCCTGGCAGGTGTCACCAGTTCATTGCTTCCTGCTGCTGTGAGCAGTGTTCACGGGGTGCATGCACCACGGCTTTTTTAACCGTCACCCACAGGACATCTGGGCTGCTGCTTGCTTTGGGGCCATTGCAAATAAAGCTGCCATGAACATGTTTTGTGCAAATGTAAGTTTTCATTTCTCTGAGATAAATGAGAAAAAGTGCAATTTCTGGGTTTTGTGGCAGTTGTATGTTTAGTTTTACAAGAATCTGCCAGTTTTCCGGACTGTCTATACCATTTTACATTCCCACCAGCGATGTGTGAGTATGCAGTTTCTTTGCAATCTTGCTAGCGTTTGGTGTTGTCGTTTGTTTTTGTTTGTTTGTTTTTGCCATTCCAATAGGTATGCAGTGATAGCTCACTGCGGTTTTAATTTGCATTTCTTTGATGGTCAATGATATTGAACATCTATCTCTTCATCTACTTATTAATATTTGCCAACTCTATAGCTTCAGTGAAATAACTGTCCATTTTTTTACCCATTTTCTATTTGGATTGTTTGTCTTTAATGTTAAGTTTTGAACGTTTCTTATCTTAAATTTTTTTGCTTTTATTATTATTTTTAGTTGGAACATTATACAATGTGATATATTTCTGTAAATGTATGCACTGTATAATGATCAAATCAGGGTAATTAGTATATCCATCACCTCAAACATTTATCTTTTCTCCTTATAGGGAACATTCAGACTCTGCTCTTCTACTATTTGAAAATATACCACAAATACTGCTCGCTGTAGTCACCCACAGTGCTGTGGAACACTGGAACTAACGCCTCCTGTCTGGCTGTTCCCCTCCCCCACCTCCCCAGCCTCTAGTGACCACTGTTCTACCTCTATTTCTGTGAGATCAACCTTTTTAGCTTCCACGTGTGAGGGAGGACGTGCAGTATTTATCTTTCTGTGCCTGGTTTATTCCAGATATGAGTCCTTAGTTGGATATGCGGTTTGGAAATATTTCTCCTTATCTGTGATTGGTCTCTTTGTTCTCTTAACAGGGTCTTTCACAGAGAGAAATTCTAAAATTTTGATGAGATCCAGTTTTATCAATTTTCTTTCATGAATTATGCTTTTGATCTCAAGTCGAAGAACTCTATCTAGGCTACATATCCCAAAGATTTTCTTCTCCTTGCTTAATAGTTTTCTGGTTTTGCATTTTCATTTAAACCAGTGATTCACTCTGAGTTAATTTTTACATCAGGTGTAAGGTTATGTCACGGTTCAATTTCCATCTATAGATGCCCACTTGTCCAACACTGTTTATTGAAAAGAATTTATTTGTCAAAAATTCAAGTGATCATATTTGTATGGGTTAATTTCTGGATTCTGTTTCATTGATCTCTGTGTCTGCCTACCAGAAGCACACTATGAGGTGAAATAGTGCCTCCCATTTCAGTCTGTGTTTTCAAGATTATTTTAGCTGTTCTAGGGCCTGGACTTTCTGTCCAACAATGAATCTATTGATCTGTCAGTCTATCTATATATCTGTCTATCTATCATCTATCTACTTTTAACTAAAAGCATTAACTACAGCATTGTTTCCCCCAGAGAATTCAGACATATTTAGATGCTTGAAAACTTATTTTTGAAATTAATATAAGAAATTATTAACTAATAGATTTATTATTCAAACATGACAAACTCAGTCTTCCATATTTCTAAAGTATAATCTCTAAACACATATCACGTAAGCATTCTGCATATAAGATGAATGCTTTTTGCACACAGTGACAACTTACCCTGGAGCTGAATCCATACTGCAGCACGTTTGCAGATGGAGGGAAGAGATACACAGGCAGGATGGGCCACTTCCGTATGCCAGCATACCAAGTCACTCAGGGCCAGCATGGCATCATTAATTTTGGTTTTCTCACCAACAGCATAGAGCTACAAACAATAGAAGTTACTAAATTTCCATCTGTTGAGCAGAGCCACCGTGGATTGGTGGAAACAAGTAGTCCTTGGAATCAGCCAGACATACACAAATGTCTGTACCAAAAAAAGCAGAAGTCACTAAGTACCAAAAGACAAGTACAAAGTGGCAGGATATTTACAGAAAGCAAAAACAGCAAATGACGGGTGAGGGTTAAGAAGAGTTTGATGGAAGAAGGGGCATTTTTAGCCCATTTTGAATGTGTTCTGGCGGACAAAACAGTAGGCTGTGGCTGATGCATGGAAGGAATAAGGAAGAAGAAAGGTTCGCCAATGACTCCAGCAGAGATGAAGTCACCAGGGTGCCCAGAGCCCAAGAACCAGGCCGTGAAGATGGACAGTGAGAAAGGCACTGGATTCAGCAACTTGGAGAGACAGCTCCAAGGAGAGGGGATGGCCACAATTAATCTGATAGTGAAAGTTTTCTGTTTTTACTTCCACATGTTTCTTGAGCACTGCTACATGTTAACCAGTGGGCATAGGATGAGGAAAGACAGCATGCTGTTCTGCCTGATGGAAACATGGTTTGGTGGGTGGGACAAATGACGGAAACTGTGAAGAGTGTAGTTAAGGAAAAGAACCAGAGGCCGTGGAAGGTGATAACATGGGGGCTCCTTTGAGCTACAGGACACTGCTGAACACTTTGGGGCCAGGGCTGGTGTGATCCAGCTTAGTGCTAATATTTGCTCCAAGTGATTGGGGTGGGGGCACCCAGGGTGCTCACAGGCAGCCAGGCAAGATGGCAGGGTACAGGGGGGAAGCTCGGTACACTGAAGGTATGTTCCGGCAATTGGCAAAACTTAGCAGTGCACATGAGAGTGTTGGGGAAGGGACCTGAGCAGCTGGGGGTGCCATTTGCTAAGGAGGAAATGACTGGAAAAGGAGAAATTTGGGGCAGGAGAAGAGAACAACAACAGTATTGGAAACAGCAAACAAATCTGTTAAGAGCTCCCTGGCAGGACCATTCTAAGCCCTGGGCCACAGAGTGGTTCCGGTCCATGGCCCGTTAGGAACTGGGCTACACAGCAGGAGATGAGCGGCAGGTGAGAGAGTGAAGCTTCATCTGTATTTACAGCCGCTCCCCATCGCTCACTTCACTTTTTTCTGTCTGAGCTCCACCTCCTGTCCGATCAGATTAGATTCTTGTAGGAGTGCGAACCCTACTGTAAACTGTGCATGCAAATTTGATACTGTGATATTTCTAGGTTGTGCGCTACTTCTGAGAATCTGAGATGGAGCTGAGGCAGTGATGCTAGCACTGGGGAGAGGCTGCAAATACAGATTATCATTAGCAGAGAGGTTTGACTGCACAATAAATGTAATGAGTTTGAATCATCCCCAAACCATTTCCCCCATCCCCACTCCATGGAAAAATTGTCTTCCATTAAACCATTCCCTGGTGCCAGAAAGGTTGGGAACCGCTATTCTAAGCCACTGACCTGTTATCTCCCTGCAACCCCACAGACATCTTCATTTTACAAAAGGGAAACTGAGGCCAACAGAGGCTAGGCAGTTTTCCTAAGGTCACACAGAGAGTGAACAGGAGAGCCAGGTATCCACCCAGGCCACCTGAGTTTGTCTTAGGAAACGATATCTCATGTGCAGGACATGAGTATGACACGGAAGTGGAGTGGCTTGAACGTGAGACACTTCGCTATGAGTCAGGAGCTCGGAACGCAGTCTTCGTTGGAGACAGACTGTTGAGAGTCTTTAGTATACAGAAGGTATTTATTGAAAAGTGGGTGAAAGTTGAGTGCATAGAAGTAGTATTGTAGTGTCTTCTTTCAATTAGTAAAGGAAAGGAGAGATGAGATGCAACTCCAGGGTTTCAAGGAAAAGGGTTGAAGGACAGGGTGACTAGAAAAGATCACCCTCTACCCCCACAACGGAGAGAGATGCCATAAACGCTGTTTCATATATTCTGGGGGTGGAGCTAAGCAGGTCTCCTCTGTAGTTCCACGGAAGAAAAATAAGTACATGTTTAATAAATTTAATTATAGTAAAGTGGAGAACAGATGTTACTTGAACTATTAGGAATAAAAAAAAACATATCTAATGCAACCTAGGGTCATTAGTTTGGGAACTCTACTGAGACATGTTTGTGGGCTAAAGGAAGAATGGAATTGGGCTATTTATTAATTGCCGTGGATATTTGAGTTTCCAGGAGGGGAAATGGCCTCCCTAATGTAATGCTGGGAATGGATTGCACATCAGCTGAGCTCAGCAGACCAGAGCACAGTCCGTCAATGGGCCCCGGGGGCGGGGGGAATGTGGGCGCTGCACTGTTGACTCTTCCCGTGGTCTTATGCTGCGGTGCCCACTGCTCTGCTGGAGCACATGGCACGCATGGATGCTGCAGAGCCTGGTGAAATCCCATTTCCAATCCCTCCCCTTGTCCTTGGCAAAAACTAGAGCACATTACCAACTTCCATTGCAATTCAGCTGTGGCTATGTGTGATTGGCTTCCAGCCAACAAATCTGGGTGGAAGTAATAGAAGCCAATGTTAGGTGTAACCATAGCCCTATCCCCAGAAATCCTCTTTCTCACTCTCTATTTGCATAGCTGGAAGTCAGAAAATCCAAGATTTCAAAGGAGCAGGCAATGCGGGATGGCTGACCTTGTTACTGCAGCATTGCTTATCTGTCCTATGATGACCAATGCAATTGTAGTTTCGTAATGCAAATTAGACACTGGGATATTACACTGTGGTATTTAATGGGTTGAAGTATTACACTGTTATATTTCACTATGGTATTAGGGTCTCAGTCCTACACTGTGTTACCATACTGAAATATTATACCACACAGAAAGCATTTATTACATTGCAGTCTTATAACAAGATATTATATTAGTTATTGCAATGTAATCTTCAACAGCTCTGCTTTGTGTCTCTAGTGTACAATTTCTTTTTTATTTCAAAATATTAAGGGGGTACAACTGTTTCTGTTACATGGATTGCTTTTGTAATGCCTGAGTCATGGCTGTAAGTGTGCTCATCACCCGAATAGTGTTCATTGTACTTGTTAGGTAGGTTTTTACCCCTCTCCTTCTCCCCCAGCTTGAATTCCAATGAGTTTTACTTTTCTCTGTGCACATGGGTGCCCATAAGTTAGCTCCAATTTAATAGAAAGTACGTATGGCATTTGTTTTTCCATTCTTGAGATACTTCACTTAGTCTAATGGTCTCTAGTTCCATCCAAATCATTCCAAAGGGTATTAATTCATCCTTTTTTATGGATGAGAAGTACTCCATGGTATACATATACCATATTTTGTTAATGTATTCATGAATTGATGGGCACTGGGTTGATGCCACATCTTTGTTATTGTGAATTGTGCTGTGATAAACATTCGAGTACAGGTATATTTTTGATAAAATGACTTCTTTTCCTTTGAGTAAATACACAGTAGTGGGACTGCTGGATTAAATGGTAGGTCTACTTTTAGTTCTTTGAGGAATCTCCATACATTTTTCCATAGAGGTTGTATTAATTTGCCATCCCACCAAGAGTGTAGAAACATTTCTTTCTCTATGCATCCATACCAGCATCTATTATTTTTGGACTTTTTAATAAAAGCCATTCTAACAGGGGGAAGGCGATATCTTGTTGTGTTTTTAATTTGCATTTCCCTGATGATTAATGACATTGAGCATTTTTTCATATGTTTTTTAGTTATTTGTCTATCTTCTTTTGAAAAGCTTTTGTTCATGTCTTTTAACCACTTTTTAAGGGGGTTGTTGGTCTTTTACTTGCTGATTTTCTTGAGTTCTTCGTAGATTCTGGTTATTAGCCCTTTATCAGATGTATAGCTTGTGAATATTTTCTTTTATTTTGTAGGTTGTCTATTTACTATTTTGATTGTTTCCTTTGATGTGCAGAAACTTTTAGTTTAATCAAGTTCCATTTATTTATTTTTGTTGTCACTGTAATTGTTTTTGGTGTCTTAGTCATAAATTCTTACCCTACACTAAAATCCAGGGGAGTTTTCCCCACATTTTCTTCTAGAATTTTTATGGTTTTGTGCCTTACATTAAATTCTTTTATTCATCTTGAATTAATTTTGTAAGTGGTGAGAGTTAGGGGTCCTGTTTCATTCTTCTACATGTGGCTATCCAATTTGCCCAGCACAATTTATTGAATAGGGATTCTTTCCCCCAGTGTATGTTTTTGTCTGCTTTGTTGAAGATCAGTTGCTTGCAGGTAGATGGCTTTATATCTGGGTTTTGTGTTCTATTTCATTGGTCTATGTCTTTATCTTTGTGTCAATACCATGCTGTCTTGGTTACTAAACCTTGTAGTATAGTTTGAAATCTGGTAATGTGATGCCTCCAGCTTTGTTCTTTTTGCTTAAGATTGCTTTGGCTATTCAGGCTCTTTTCTGGTTCCAAATTAAGCATAGAATTATTTTTTGGAGATCTGTGAAATATGATGTTGGTATTTTGATGGGGATTGCACTGAATCTGTAAATCACTTTTGGTAGTATGAACATTTTAACAATGTTGATTCTACTGATCCATGAACATAGGATGTTTTTCTATTTGTTTGTGTCATTTGTGATTTCTTTCTAAAGTCTTTCATAATTCTTCTTGTAGAGATCTTTCACCTCCTTGGTTAAGTGTACCCCTAGGTATTTTCTTTTCTTTGTAGCTATTGTGAGTGGTATTGGGTCTTTGATTTGACTCTCAGTTTGACTTTTATTGGTGTATAGAAATGCTGATGATTTATGTACATTGATTTTGTATCCTGAGACTTTGCTCCACTTATTTATTAATTTTAGGAGTCACTTGAGGGAGTCTTTGGGGTTTTCTAGGTATAAGATCATATCATCAGCAAAAAGCAATAGTTTGACCTCCTCTTTCCTGATTTGGATACTCTTCAATCTTGTCAAATATATCACCTGGTCACATTCTTCTTCACTCCAAGTGTCCCGTGTTACTTCTCTGTGATTTCACAATGTTCCTTCCAAAAAGAGCTATCTGTAGGTAGGCATCTGCCTGCAATTTATACTCGTTTCCTTGAGAGCAGTGTGCTAGCGGGCTGCTTCTAGTCTGCCATCTTTGAAAACTCCTTTAGTGTACAATTCTAAGAGTACTTGTAGATTGCCTTTAATGAACTTAACTCCAAAATCTGCTGAAAGAAAGAAATCTGTAATACCACTGGTAGGCTCATCAATAATATTCATTCATTGATTTATTCAACAAACAATGATTGACTTTTAATCATATGTTCTTCAAGGTCCTAGGTGAAAATAAGCAAAAATTAAGGCACCGTGCCTACCCTAAAGGAACCCACGACCTTGTGGGGATGACAGCAACATAAAATTATCATTATAATTAAATAAAATAGCAGTAATAAGTCTAATTAATTTAAGGGAATGCAGAGAAGTAACAATGTAGCCAGAAGGATTGGGAAGGGGAATACTTAGAGAGAATTTCTTGGAAGGTGTCTGTCTTGAGCTGAGAATCCAAAAGAATGAATATGAGTTAACCAGGCGATTGAGGGGAGTTTCAGAAAGAGGGACAATAAGTAGATGCCTGGAGCTGCCACAAGTGTGCAAAGTGTGGACGGCCATAAGCTGTCTGATGCTGCAGGGTTGTAAAGCTCCTGGAAAAGATAAGAGGTACAACTGGCATGGTAACCAAAGTTCAGATTGTGGAAGGATGTTTTAAGGTCTTCTTTATTTTTATCTTATCAGCAAAATGAAATCACTGGAGGAAAGATTTCACAGGTTTTACAACACAGAGACTGCATTTTTCATAGATTGCTCTGCCCGTACCGAAGACTAGGGTTTAGGAGGGTGAGCCCAGGGACAGGGAGCCAGGTGTGAGGCTGCAGGATCCAGAGCAGGGGCTGTGAGTGGGCTTGCACGTCTCAGAGAAGGGCAAGTCTGCAGGGATTGCAGCTGGAAGTGTGTGGGAAAGGTTAAGCGCCTTCCAGGGTTGTATGATATAGAACATTAATTGTTTTCTGGTTATAAAAGGAATACTAACTCATGATATAGAATTTGGCAAAAAAAATAATAATAAAGGTATAAAGAAGGAAATCAAAATCATTGATAGGATCATTGTCAGATAGCCACTACTAAGATTTGGTAGTATTTACTTCAAACATACACAAGCGCTGAGAGCACTCCTGGGATGGTTTGCAATAACCCGCTTGACAAACCTACCCCAACAGTTACTACCTGTTAGCAATGGCCTTGTCACCCAGGAGCTCCAGTACCACCAGGCAGTTGGTAGGGAATATCCTGAGAGCTCAGAGGAACACCTGCTCTTTGGCCAATGATCTCTAGCAATAGGCCAGAGAGATGGACATTCTACAGAGTATTTTACTTTGTGAAAGTACAAAATTCAAATTCCTTGGCTGTGTAACTCTACCAGCCTGAGAATTATTGCTGACTGTTAATTATTCCTTTTATTATATTTGAGACAAAAGAAATTGTTGAAGTGACTTACTGTTCATAATGAGAAGCTATGATTAAAACTGCTTTAACATTATCCTGGGGCTCTCTCTTCGACGTAGAATTATTTCTCTAAAAGTGTCAGGGGTGATTTGGAAGGGATATGTTGGCCTCCTCCCTGGAAACTACTTCTCCATTTATAGAACTACTCAGACATAATGGGAAGACTCCCCAAAGACCCAGCTCTGTGAATTAAATGAGACAAAACTTTCTTACACTGTAACTGTTGGGCACTCTCCCACAAAATATCCAAAGGAAACAAGAGTAAGAAGAACCAGCAGTCAACTACATTTTAAAATTCAAAATTAAAAGGATTTTAAAAATTCTTTTAATATAAACCATAAGACATTCTCTAAATTTTTGCTTATTATTTATAAAATTGAGCTTATAAATATAATAAATGATGGCTGTCTATGTGTTACAAAGCTTCTATTGTTATTTAAACAATTAGCACAAACCTATGCTATAATATTTTAAGTGCTTTAATTGTTTCCCCAAAACAGTGCAACAAAAATGAGTCTCATAAAGTTATGCTCTGTTGCTCTGTCTCTCCAGTGGGATGGAAAGAATGGTTCAAATGGAAGAATGAAAGGAAATGAAGAGATACCATGAGATAAGATGGCTACTCAGACTAGTACTGTGTTCTGATTCCTGAGTCTTATGACAATTGATATTTTTATTTGTAAAGATTAAGAAAACCAATGACCTGTTGAAAGGGGGAAAGTGTGGGGCCCTTGCCCACTGTGCACCTCTTTGGTTGAGCAGGAACCTTATACAAGACTCACACCCACTCAGCCCAGGATCACCTCTGCGAATCAGGCGTGCGTAGAAAAGTGCTCAGTGATGTAGGGAAATTCTTTGATGCTGGAGGAAGCTTTGCATACATCATTGAATTCTGTCCATCAAAGGGTTAACTCAGGTATCTGACTCTTCAAACAACATCTATGGAATTCTTTGGCATTGGGAAAAATGTTGGAGACACAAAAATACAAGACATGATCCTTGACCTCAAATGAAGGGGGAGAGGCTCAACATGAACAAACAACTCAGTAACATTTCACTGCTTCCTTGCACAAGCTAAAGACAGAGGCCAGATCGGAGCAGGCAGGAGGAGGCCACTAGATGTTTCATAAAGCAGGGACACTTGATCCAGGAGCTGGAACGAGAGAGGTGGTGGGGGCACCAACCAAGGCAGAGAGGCCACAGGAGCAGAGCAATGGCATGCCTGAGCTATTGAGAGAAGTGTGATTGTTGTTCTCTGATTAATGGAGGGCACAAAGAGAAACAGAAAAGAAATAAAGAAGGTTCATTTCAAAAAGCTGAGAAGAGCAAATGGAATATCCCCTAGAGTCAACCAACATTGACTATGGCTCAGGATGGTGGAGCAGATACAAAATTAAAATTCTGATAATAAAATGAAAAATGGTTTCAAGAGAAAGGACAGCCATTGTCCTAACACAACATGGGCCCTTGTTTTCCTGCTGCTCCCTGGGCTGCTGCTTCTGTGCATCAGCATCTGCTCCACCTTAAGGCCACACAGAAACAGGCCAGCCTTTAGGAAACGCCTGATCCCTCAAATAAACGAGTCTTTCTCTTAATTTCCCATACAACAGCGTCTGCTGCATCGCAATTAATTGTGCGCTTCCCATTCATTTATTCATTCAGCACACGCTCACGGAGCCCTACTCTGTGTGGGGCACTGCCTGTGCCCTGGAAGCTGAACAGATAAGAACATCTAGAACAGATAAGAACATTCCATTGCAGCAGCAGGACAATAAACAACATAAATCACTTAAATACTTACCACCCTAGATAGTGCTAAGTGCTCAGGGGCAAATAGAAGGCGGTGGGGGTAGTGATGTAAGTATTAGGGGAGAGAGATGAAATTCTAAGGTGGTCAGAGAAGGCCTTGTGCTAGGGTAACTTCTGCGTAAAGATCTGAAGGAAGCGGAGGGTGTAGCTACCTCAGGATCCCTAGAGAAAGCAGTCCAGGCAGGAGGGAGAGCAGCTGGCACATCTGGGCAGTGGTGAGGATGCTGGAGTGGTGGAGAGAGAACATGGGTGAGAGGAGGAAAGGAAAAGTTCAGGGAGAGAATGAGTCTGGGGACTCATTGACCTTCACTCCAGGTGACTTTGGGAGCCACAGAAGAACTGTGAGCAGAGGTGTGACCAGCACTGACTTGCACCAAAAAGAGATCGCTCTGGATCCTGGGCTGCCAGTAGGTGGGAAGGCACAGAGGTTGGAGCAGGGAGGACAGCTCGGAAGTTCCCGCAGTAACCAAGGGTGATCGCAGTGGAGATGGTTGGGAACGGTTGGTGCTGGAAACAGTTGGGCAGTAGAGTGAATGGGGCTTTTGAACAGAGCTAATATTTGGAGGGAAAGATGACAAAAATGATCAAAGTTTAGGGCTTCCATTAACCGTGATAGAGAAGAATGGAAGGAGTTTGTTGGCAGGAGAACATAAGGGGTTTGTTGTCAGGTGCTTTTCAAATAACCAAGTGCAGGGGCCAAGCAGACACTTGGATATACAAGTGTTGAGTAAGGAAAAGGTATGGGCTGGCAGCTTAATTGTGAACAATCAGCATATGGACAGATTCAAAGTCACACGACTAGACAACATGACCTGGGCAGTGAGCATATGTAGAAAAATAGAAGAAGTCCAAGACCTGAGCCCCAGACACTCAACCCTTTGGAGACCTGATAGCTGAGGAAGAATCCTCAGGATGAGGCTGAGAAGCAGCGTTCAGAGAAGTAAGAGGCAAAAGAAACAGCATCCTGGAAAGCAAGCGAAGCGTGTTTCCAGAAGGAAAAGTGTGGTCAACTGAGTCAAATGTGGCTGAAGTTGGACAAACGGCCATTGGATATAGAAACGTGGGCTTGCTGGTCAACTGACAAGCTGACAAGAGCCAGTTTGGTGGAGAGTGGGGTGGGTGGGGACAGTGGCGATTGCAGTGAGACAATGCAGCGAGACAGCTGGGATGGCTGGGTCTTCCAGGGATTTTGTCCCAAAGGGAAGGAGAGAGCTGGGTTGGTAACTGGAGAAGAAAGGGGAGTCAGAAGAGCTTTTTAAGGTGGGAAAATAATAGCACGTTTGTGTGCCGGTGGGGATGATGGAGAGAGGTAGGTCAGTGGCCAGTGGGCAGAGGAGGGGACGGCTGGAGAAGTGTCTTTCATGGGAGAGGCCGTGGAAGCTGGGGCACAGGTTGGGAGTGGGCCTGGCAAGGAGCGGAGACAATTCACCATCAGCAGCGAGGTCAAGGCGGGGACGGACACGGATGAGAGAAGCAGGCCAGGTGGTGCAGGGGACTGTGTAGGCATTTTCTTCCCGGTGACATGAGAAGGCAGGAGATCACTTGAGAGTGAGACACTGGGGAGAAACTGCTGGAGTTTGGGGAAGGTGGAAGGAGGAGCGAAATCGTCTCCTAGGACCGCGGGAGAAGCTACTAGTGCGATGTAGGAAACAGGAGCACAGGGGAGAGAGAAGTAGGAAAATGTCGGAAGATCACCAGGCAGGAGGGTTAAGTGCTCTCTTGTGATTAGGGATCATGAATTGGAATGAAAATAACCTGCCCGGTTTTGTGGGTTTTTTCCAGCCACTTTTAGCTGAGCAAGTACAAGCAAAGAACAGATGGCAAATTAGATGTTACCTGGGCTGCCTTCTAGCTCAGATGTAAAACAAAGCAAGGGAATGGAATTGAACTTGGGAGGGAATAACAGGCTATAGAATTAAACAGAGTATTAAAGTGATAAGGAAAAAAATACGGCAGTGGAGATAGACATGGGATGGAGGAGCGGAGTGAATCTCCCAGTGGGAGGAGGCGGTGCTGGAGGCAGGGAGCTGAAAGGAGATGAGCAAGTTGTCAGGAAACAGTTTAAATTGCAATTGCGACAGTTTTGCTCCTGTGGACCTCAGCCTTCCATTTGGATTATTAGCAATTGACAAATCACCTCTGCCCAGAGCTGGACAGTTGATTCTTCAGTTTAAACAAGAAAAGGGGGACTTGTGTCTCATCAAATTTGTAAATTCATGAAAATCCAGAAAAAAATAAGAATAAAAGTTCAGCAATATTACTTTTAACCTGATGAGTATCACCACCAAAAGAAAATATTATACAGGCATTTATATTTTCTTAACTCCCTTTCTACAGCTCTGCAGACCCTACAGATATTTCTTCACTGCAGTTTCCTCCATGACAGGAGCCTTGCCATAGAGGCAGCGACGTCCTGAGAGAGACCAACGAGCTGCTCCTCTGGGCCGGCTGAGCAGGCTCCAGGCAGTCCATGGCCCTGGCGTGGGCCCACCTGTCTCCTCTCTGCCACTCGGCTCTGGTCAAATCCCAGGTGGACAGGATTAACGTTTGTGCACGTTATTGTAAGCTACGGAATCTATCAGTCATTAGTATAGTTGCTTTGAAGGATAAGGGAGAAGAAACCAGGCCGGTCTGCGACTCTTCTTTCTAACAAAAAAAGTGGACTTTTTATCCTCTTTTGAGAGTTAAAGACACCAATTTAATACTGTTACCCACGGTGACCAATTTGGATAAAAGGCTTAAGAGGTTAAATATTGTCATTCTACAAGAGATTCATTAAAACTCTGAAATCTGAATATCCGAAATAGACTTTTACTAACAACCTTGCGAAGTTATTACAGGCAGAACAGAATTTTTGTGGTTACTAAATTCAAAAAAGGATAATCTTCTTATGATTTTTTTCTGACTTCATCTTTTGCAAGTCTGCTGGAATGGCTTTGCTGCCCAGACTCTTATCTCCTTATGTTTTTGCCCGAACAGACCTGCCCTTGACTGTCCGGAGTTCCTCTTGCCAAATTAATTTTGGAAGGATTAATTTTTTCAAGCCTGAGGACATACTTCTAGCAGAGGTTAGAACTGAGTCACTGCAAACAGCTTTTTAAATAACAGCAACAATAATCTTGATAATAATTGTTAAAGACAGAACTCTCACACCAAGGATATTCTGCCTTTAAAAATGTAAGCTGTTTGATTTTAAAAAGCATTCATTTTTTAATCTATCGTGTTATCGAGCACAGAGTTGTTGCAGATTTTTGTTTCTCTGGTTCTCTGAAGCAAACATTTCTTCACTAGGAGATCTCTGCCCAGCTCCAATTTTCATGGAACAAATAGAAAAGATTAAAGAAGCTATAAAGATCCAAGAAGAAGGATAAAAGATGATAGCCTTCTAGCCCATCTTCCAGGAAGATTAATTCTCAACATGATTAAAGGCTTGATGGAACATGTTGAAAAATAAACCCAGTTTCTCTTTGTATCTGGTGGGGGGAGAAGAAAATGGAGATGAGGGCGTAATGTGGGGAAGATTATTTAATTTTAACAGATGACAAGAAAGGAGGTAGAACTATTTAGCTAGATCTACTTTTCCATCCTTTCCGCTAAGGAGGACAGCAGAAGGGAACATGGGTGAGAGGCCCAGACGTCCTGATGGGAGAGAAATGAGAAGAAACTGCCTCGCTTCTCTGTGACAGCAACTTGCAGACACGAGGTCGGGAACTGCCATCTTTCAGAAGTCACGGGGAGTATAGAGGGCCCCAGGGTGCTGGAGACGAGGAAATATGACCCCCCCTTTTATAATGGACATACGAACCACCCCCCGTCACCTAGAGATCAGAAACTTAAAATTCCCCACAATAGATTCCAGAAGGTTCTGCTAAACACATAGCAAATGATTACCACAAATGAGTATGGTATCTAAAAAGAGCTCGTGACAAATAAATCTTTTCTTTGAAGAGTTATCCAACTGACCTATAAGAAGAATACCATACCATTTCTCTCTGTATTTTAGTGTATTTTCTCCCTCTAATTATTTGTTGCTTTTATAGGCAGGAGCAATAGCAGGCTTTTTTCCCACCTAGTCCATTTAGTAGCTGTGTTTTTTCCTCTTAATCACATGCAAAGATGGTAGTCCGATGATATAAAAGCTAAGCATTCAAAAGTTCTCTTTAAATTAGTAGTTTTCAATTATTGGGAAATTACATTGATACACATCTTTACCACAGTGAAAATCCTTTGAGATGTGTGCAGGTTGTGTGTGAGTCATAGGAATGCAATGCTCATTGCAGTCGTAAGATTTCAGAAGTAAAGAGATATTAAATACAAAATACAAGAAGTTCTGCAAATGCTATCATTTTACAGAACAACATTTATGGTTCTTTTTGTTCTCTCATTTCCAGTGCAGTATGCTTCTAAGGCAAGAAAGATGGAGAACACAGACAGGCACTAAGGAAATAAAAATGACAAAAATTGTATGTAATGCCAATGCACCTTAATATTTTGCTATATATCTTTGCAGTGTATACAAATATAGACACATATTTATTTCTGATATTATAGTCTACATATTACTTTGTGACTGCTTTTTCCTCACTTTGCAATTTGTCAGGAGTATTTTTCTGTGTCGATAGGTCTTTTTCTTATAATATTTCTAATGAATATTTTGAATTTCATCCTATGTACATCCTATGTACATTTTTAACCAAATTCTGAATTTGGAATATTACATTTTTGCCATGATGGAAACAAACATTTCTCTATTCAAGCACCAAAATTAAAATTGTCGATTAGAGAAAATTAATAGTATATTTTTAATAAATAAACATAAAACTAACAGTCTCCTTTACCAAATTTTTCAGTAATAATCGTGACAAAAACCAAGACAAAACAATAAAAACCTAATTTTAGAATCTAAATCAGTGATTCTCAAGAGGGACAATGTTGGTCTCCTGGGGACATTTGGCCATGCTTGGAGACATTTTTGATAGCCACAACTGGAGGAGTGCTACTGATTCCAGAAGCAGGGGCCAGGATGCTGTTAAACATTGCACAATACACAGAAAAGCCCTCAAAGCCGAGAATTATCTGGTCAAAGTTGTCAATTGGCTTGAAATTATACCTTGCCTATATAGCTGGAGAGGGTTTTTCATGTCCTTGCAATGGCATGAAACTTACAACACATGCTGTTCTTGAGCAGTCGGAACTGCTAGAAATTGCCCACCATTTAATTTAAATTTACTCTGATCCACACCAGTAGGAGCAGAGGGTAGTTAACAGTGGTGGTAAAAAGGGGTGGATTTCTAAAAATGAAAATAATCCCCTAGAGGCAGCACCCTACAGTTGTGGCTGACAGCGAATCACGTCTTGAAGGACCCTTTCCTGAGCAGATACTGATTTAGGCTCACCAATATTTTATTTCTGTGGCTTTTGAGCTTAATGGGTAAGTATTTACGATCTCCAGTATGTACCACCACAATTTCTTGAGACAGCCTTGTCCCCTGAAATAGAGGTATTCTAACCAAGACTTATAAATGTTCCAGATTTTATGAAAATATTACTACTTTTATTTCTATATGTGTCATTTTATCCTTAATATCCCAAATGTTTTCTCCATGTGCACAGATGGATTTTGTATCCTGTAACCACACAAACCCACCTTATACTGTTCTCGCTTTCTCTTTTGGGGCAGTTAATAACTGGCTCTTATTACTTCCCTTCCAGTTCAATTCTCCACACAAAAACCAGAAGAATGATTTTCAAATGCAAATGAGATGTTATCTCTTTGCTTAAAACACACAAATATTCCACTCATCATTCTTGTGGCGTATCCCAAAGATTTCCCTGTGGCCTGCGAGCCCGGGTAATCTGCTCTCTGCACACATCTGCAGTCTCGGATCTTATTACTTCCCTCTGGGCTTTGTGCACGCAGGTCCTTGTTCAGCTCCTCAAAAAAAGTGGCACTTCTTCCTTCCGCCAGACATTCACATGCATTATTGCTCCTGATGCGTTTGGTTTGATGCTCACTTGATTCCTGCATCGCATCCTTTGGATGAGTCACTCCAACATGCCGTCCTGCCAGGTTACAGTTCTTTGTTGCTGTAGCCATCCACAGATGTTAGAATAACACTGACACGGCAGACTTCATTTCTGCAGGGAAGGTATCAACACTTCCAATGTACACTTATTAGAATGATAGGAACTACTTACACAGTTTATAAAGTTAATGCCTCTGACTGGGAACAGTTGACCATAAAGTTTATAGATAAAATAATTTCTTCATGCTGTGAAATCTTGAGGTGTCCACTAAGAATTTATCTGTATTCCAAGTACGCTAGAGTGGCTAACTCTGAGCTGGCGTTTTGTAGCTTTCTAAAATACTTTTTAACAAAAGTATAAGTAAGCAATTAGGAAGTGATAATTTAGGTGAACTGTGAAATATAAAATATCTTTAGAATTTTAGGCTTTATTCCTATGTTGATTTAGGAATACACACACATACATCTCCTTTGAAATTGTCCGGAAGGCATATTGAAAATCAAGAAATATTTATTCAAGAAAATCTAGTAATTCTCACTAAGAAGAGTGAGAGTCTACAGCATTTCACCTATAGACATTCCTGTCCCTCTCTCCGGCTCAGCATGAGAGAAGCCTATTCCACATGAGGGCAGATAAGAAAATGGGGCTCCTTTCTCCCTCAGCTCTCGGTCCAGGGCTATGGTACCTCCCCAGGAAGGGCACATCACCAGTGCTTCTCAACTCTCCCTCCAGGTCTGTGTCGCAGAGGCTTCGTTTTAAGCAAGAGTGGCTGAGGGGTATGGAGTTCCCCTCCTCCACTGGCCCTAACTGACGAGGCAGAGCATTAGTCCAGCCGTGGTGTGTTTGGAATAGTTGGTCCTGGTCTTTCTCACCCTAGCTTGCTCATAGGGTGGAGTTTCCACAGCAAGAAAGGCAAGTGGAGAACAGCAGAGGCCTCTGTCAAGTGACCTGTTTATAAAGCAAGAGTGTCACTTCAAAAGAAGTAGGCCATTGTCCCTGTCCCAAAGTCTGAGGCATGAAATGTCATAGAGGGTTTTCTGGGTTTTTTCCCTCCCACAGAGAGAGGCAGACCACAAGAACGGAGAGCTCTAAATCTCTAACTAAGGGAACAGACTTTGTTGGAACACAGGATGGGGAAGTTCAAGCTAACGGGTGCTCTCAAAACAATGCAGATGTAGCTCATAAGCAGTTCAGACAAAACTGGTGGTTTTCTGAGAACAAGAAACTAAACCATAGATCATCCAGAATTTTAACAAAGAGAACCTAGCAAACAGGTAGCTAAGAAGATTCTTCCCAGGGTCAGAAAAAGCCTCAAAGACTAGCCTCAACTATAACTACAAAGAAGCCCAAATTTAATTGGATCAGACTGAGGAACAACATTTTTCCAAAGAAATACTAAAAAAACATTCTTCAGGTTGAAAGGAAGTGACCTTAGCAATTCAGCACCCCCCCAAACACGCACACACATGCGTGCACACAGAGATGACCAGTAAAGGTAATAATCTGTTTACAAAAGGCAGTATGATTGCATATTTTTCTCCCTTCCTCTCTTAATGACTATAAAGCCAATTGCATAAAATAACACTTATGTAGTTGTATTATTTGCCTTATCACACATAGAAATATAATATATTTTATGAAGGATGTGATGGGGATCAAAGTTATTTAAGAGTAAGAAAATGATATCAAATGGTAACTCGAAACCTAAAAGGAAAATGAAGAAAACCACAAAGTTACACATGCAGTCTAATGTAAAATCTCTCTTCCTGAGTTTGGCAGATTTGGGGGCTGATGGAGGAAGAACACAGGACCACGAGGTGGCAGTAGAGCACAGCAAGCGTTCTGTGGGTGCTGCTGTGAGAGGCTTGCACTGAGGGGAAGTCCCTCCCAGCTGAGCCCTTCCAGAGACCACAGCAAGGGGACGTAGCCCAGCAGGGATTAAATTACTATAAACCGGAAGTAAATTCTGATGAGTTAATATGCATATCATGAGCCCTAGAGAAATCATTAAGAGAATAACAAAAACGAAAAAGAAAAAAAATCATTAAAGGAATTAAATTATTGCCCTAAAATATTTACTTAATTCACAAAATAGAAGTAGAAGAGGAATAAAGGAATAAAAAAGACTTGCTGTATAGAAAACAGAAAGCAAAACAGCAGATATAAATCCAGCAATATCAATAATAACACTAAATGTGAATGGATGAAACAGTCAAATCAAAAGGAAGCGATTGTATGAGACTGGATGAAAAAAATAAGATCCAATTAATGCTGTGTACAGGAGACACTCTTTAATTCACATATACAAATAGGTTGTAAGGAAGAAGATTTTAAAAAGATGTATTATGCAGATAATAACAACAAGAAAGTTGCAGTGGCTACATAATTATCAGACAAAATAAACATCAAGAGAAAAATGTTACTGGGAAAAAAAAGAGGGATACTTCATAATGATAAAAGAGTCAGCCTATGAGGAAGATATAACCATGGCAAACATGTATGCCCATAACAGCAAAGCCATCAGAATACATGAAGCAAAAACTGACAGAAGTGAACGTAGAAATAGACAATTCAACGATAATAGTTGGAAACTTGAACACCCCACTTTCAATGATGGATTTAAAAAAGTAGGCAGAAGGTCAACCAGGAAATAGCGGACTTGAATAACACCATAAACCAAATAGACCTAACAAGCATGTGGGGTTGATGGACACACATTAATGGCGTACTCAGGACAAAGACAACACACACACACACTCACACACACACACACATGAATACTGTAGGAAGGAGGGAAAGGCCACAGCTGCACCTGGAGTAGGGAATATTAAAACCATAAGCTAATAATGCTAACCAATACATTTGAAAGCATAGATAATATAATAATAAGATATAGATAATTATAGATTAAATGGATAATTTTCTAGAAAGCTAAAAAATAAAAAAATATATATCCAAGAGGATATTGCCTAGATAACCTAGTCATTATTTTTTTTAAAGTTGCAATAGAGAATAAGACATTTAAAACACTTCATCTTAACCTTATCTCCTGCCCCCAAATGATATAAGGACCAGAAGGTTTATGGCTGTGTTTTAGCAAATCTTCACTGCCTGTGTCCTCCCTAATACTAACTGTTCTACAAAGTGGAGTCACAGCTCATTTTATGAGGCTAATACAACCTCGATAACAGTTCTGAATAAGAATTGGTTAGGAAAATAAAATTATATACTCTATATACTAGGAAGTAGACATAAAAATTCTAAATATAAATAAGGAAACTAGGTCCAGCAGTATCATTATAAAAAGTGTCTTCAAGAGCAGCTAGGATTTGTCTCAGGAAAACAAGGATGGCAGAAGGGTAGGGAATCTATCAGTTATAATTTGCCACATTAATGAGCTAAGGAACATCGACAAAATGAACATACGCATTGTAAATACTGGAATAAAATTCAAAGTTCATTTCTGATTTTTTTTTAAAATTAATACTTCGGCAGAGCAGAAGTGGGACATTACTTGATCAAAACTCACAAAGAAATCATTCCTAACTGGCAGAGTTCCTATTAAAATAAAGAGCATGACAAGATATTTCCTATCTTTGCTAGCATTAAACATTGGAGTAGTATGTGACATGATACAGAACATAACTAGAAAGAGTATGCAGGGGCAGAGGAAGAGCCCAGTGTGTCATAATTGTAGACCATGGAAAATGCAACAGAACTACCAGAAAAATTACAGTGGTCAGCCAGACAGAGATATAAGATGAACATATAAACAGCAACAGCAGCAGAAATTATTAATTAAAAAATAAAACAGAAAAAAATATTTGCAATAGCAACAACAATGTGTTTAAGAACAAACCCAGCAAAACTTACATAAGCACTTTATGGAGAATATTACAAAATTTTGCCAAAGGACAAAAGAACCAACCACTGGGCGAGAAATGTGATGTTACTATGTAGGAAAGCTCAATATTTTAAGGGCAGTAAGTCCAAAAGTAAAATTACAAATTCTTACAGAAGAATAAACATTCAAGTACAACAAAGGATATTTTGAAAAGCTGAAATAAAAAGATGAATTTGACCTTGACAAATGTTGAGACACACTATAAAGTTATATTAATCCAATAAAGTATAGTCTTGACACAGGTTGATACAGGGGTAGAGAAAGAATTAAACAAAATCACGTTTACTTCAGCCTGTTTGACTCTCTGTTCATCTGTCCCCTATCTAGCTTTTGTTTATATGCAAAGAAACATGATAGGATGTTTACTTAATATTAATGATTGGTATTCCCCAATGGTGAGATCTAGTCATATTTGTTTTGCTATTTTGTTACTTTTCTTCATTGCTTAAATTCTTTATAATGTGAAATAAATAAAAAAAGCAACTAAACGTGTTTTCTCCACATCATTGAGGAGGATTTTTCTCAGAGAAATATTATTAATAATTAAATTAGTGCATTTTAAATGATTACCTTAGTTGATGTGTGTTTTCCACCAAAGGCCTGAAACATCAGGCAGATATTAGACATAACAATCACATCCTACCTTTCTGTACTAGGATGTCAAATCTGCCTGCTCATGAAATTCCACGGGCAAGTCCAAGGCATTTTGCATATTTCTGTTTTCCATCACCCTCGTACCTGGGTGCCTTTAACAATAAGATATACATTGCTTCAACTTTGGAAAGTTGAAGAGTGCTGAAAAATGGAACAAAACAATGGTACCTTCACAAGTACCTCTGCTTGGAAGGCCAAACAGATCAAGTTTACGTGAGTGCAAGTTTGTCGTGATGCCAGGAACAAATTATGAAAAGTAGCCAAATTTGGCATATTAAAATTAACATTAGTTCCTTCCTCTTTTCTGAAATACCAAACATTTCTTTTAATTTTCTGTTTTCAACAGTGTCTGATGTGTCCAAATTCCAGCATTGTGGAAGATCTGAATTACACCGCACAGATAAAATTCCTAGACTATGTCCAGTGCCTTATTCTGGTAAATATCACGGGGTTTAGAGTTTTGTTTCATTTTAAATGAGAATAAGCTCCTGATAATTTGGTCATGGGAGCCTTTATGCACAGGGATTTATCTTCACATAACTCTTAGAGCAGAAACGGGTGCAGGAGACTGAAGACCATCCTGTCTCAACAGATGAAGAAATAAGTTGTTCAACATGGCTTGCAACTGAGCACACGGAAAGTAACGGTGCATGAATGGAAATTCACTAGAAAATATATTTTCTCTGTAGCCCTCACCGTATTAGGGCCACTTTCAGCCAATTCAGAACAAGGCAAAGCAGATATCAGGGATTCTCATTAAGTGCCGAAAGGAAATTACAAGGAGTTTTACATAAAACATGCCCTTTGCCATTTTCAATATCCTTTTCCCCTGATCTGCGTAAGGCACACCTGAATACCTAATTACAGACAGCGTGTTTGAGGGCTCCCGTCTGCCAGGCACTGTTCTAAGTGTTTTATGAGTAATCCTTTCAACAAACCTGCGAAGTGAATTGCCCTAGACACACCCAGCTCCTACGTGGGGGAGCTGGGATTTGAACCAGGTATTTGGTGTCCTACGTCACTGTGACTTTCTGCTGAACCTCGTCTTCCAAGTCTCAGCTCTAATCTTATCACCCCTAAGAAGTCTTCCGTGACTATTTTCGTTGAGATGAATTCTGCCTTCCCTGCGTCCTCGGGCACCTCTGGTTCCACGTTTCCCAAAGCTCAGCCGCTCTCTCACCGTGCCCTCTTATTTACTTCATTTTCTTGTTTTCCTTAAATCGACCCTCTTGCTTTCAACAATGTATGTTTAAATGAAATTTTATGTCACCACCCAAACCAGAAAGCCGGTATCGCTTGTCACATGAAGACAGTAGATGTGAAAATAGAGGAAACAGAAGTAAGAGTGTGATTAAATGCTGGCAGCTGCCCGTGCCTGCTGCAGACAGGGCGGGTCTCACGCTTCCGTCACGGCGTCCGGTGGTGCAGGTGCCGCATTAGCCGTGTCCTCTCAACAATCGGTTCCAGCCAATTGCTGGGGACGGGGTGTCAGGGCCTGCAAAAGTAACGTATCTGCGCCCTTTTCAATCACATGGCTTGAACAAAAAACTCTCAGATCCAAAGGTGCTCTTCCCTGAAAAGCCAGGCGCGCCGAGGACGTAAATCTCACCATGTCCACTGGAATAATTAAGCGCCCTGCAGATAAAACGTCAGCCCGTGATATTCCTCTTCTGGCCGCGCCTCCGCTTCCAGCTTCCTTATGGTGCTCTCACGCCCATAAAACACGAGCCGAGAACAAGGCTGTGCTGGCCATTGTTTGACTTGGCAGATTCAGAGGCAGAGGCCACAGTTGCTGGAGCCCCAGAGAGAACAGAATGGGCCAGTGACAGCTGGGTCAAAAGCTAAAGATCTTGTCTGTATCCTGGTGATACAATTAGATTCGAATAATGAAGGAAGGAAAAGTCCCAGGAGAAAAGAGAGAGTAGCTTTGTACATTCTCCTCGTAAAACCACATTTACTGATAATGCAAAGTGGTAAGTGAGACTGTTAGGCCGCTTGATGGCAAACGAGGAGACAGAACGCAGACTGCAGACCTTACCAGACGTCGGGAGGCAGGTTTCCTCCGTGCGGCTTTATACCCACATGGAAATGCATTCAGCTAAAGGGGTCACTAGTTGGCACCTTGGCAGGGTCAAAGGTTTTGGGTACATTGCCACCAGTCCTGCTTGGTAAAAACAGAGTTCCTGTATTTTACATTCTGTTATGGATTGAATCGTGTCCCCCACATGGTCATGACAAAATCCTAATCCCCAGTATCTGTGGATGTCGCCTTATTTGGAAATAGGGCCTTTGCAGATGTCATCAAGTTGAAAATGAGACCATTGGGATGGGTCCTAATCCACTTGACTGATGTCCTTATAAGAAGGAAATCTGAACACACACAGACACACACACACACAGACACACACACACACAGGAGAATACCAAACAGAGACCCGGATTCACAGGGAAGACGGCCATGTGAGGATGGAGGTGGAGACTGAAGTGATGTTGCCGGAAGCCAGGGCACAGCGGGGGCTGCTGGAAGCTGGAAGGCAAGGGAGTCTCCTAAAGGAGCGTGATGCTGACAACACCATGTTTTGGGTGCTGGCCTCCAGGACTGGGAGATAATATTTGTCATTGCTGTTTCCAGCCACCCATTTTGTGGTACCTTGTTGCAGCAACATAGTTACCGGAGTCTAGCTTTGAATACAGACACCCACGTCCAATTTCTCATTTTCTTGTAGTTACTTGGTGCCTGATGACTTCAAGGAGAGTGCTTCTTTGGAGACGTTGGGGTGAGCTTAAAGGTGAGAGCCAGGTGTTGGCATTCAGAGCAGGTAACAAGCTTTCTCCTAGACCCAATCATCTAGATTTGCACTTAATGTAATTTTTTCGTACATGGCACTGTTGTCCAATGAACTTCAGCTTATCCTTGAGGACAACCTTCTTGCACATTTCCTTTTTACTCAAAGCAACCTAGGGCAGCAGCTGTCAATGTTCACAAAATCGGCGTTCTCATTTCCTTCCAGAGCACACATGTGGACTACGTCTCCCAGCCTCCCTTGCAGTGAAGTCTGGCCTTGTGACAACACTCTAGACAGCATGGCTAGAGCAGAAGTCATGACTGTCACTTCCAGCCTTGCTCCACTGAACCACTCACATGTGCTGGTTGTGCCTTTACCTTCCTAGCTGGATGGGATGTAGACAACCAAGTCACCCTGGAAGCCATAGGTGGGCTATGGCAGACCTCCCTCAACCAAGACCCCAC
Source organism: Lepilemur ruficaudatus (assembly GCA_963574885.1). NCBI lineage: Eukaryota > Metazoa > Chordata > Mammalia > Primates > Lepilemuridae > Lepilemur > Lepilemur ruficaudatus. Next base: position 64,542 of record CAUYRT010097515.1, read on the forward strand.
TGTAACCACCGGGAACAGCCATCCTCACCACCCAGCTTTGGACTGTCATGTGAGTGACAAAATCCTATCGTGCATCAGCCTTACACATGTTTGTTTGCCTGTTTGTCAGAGCGTCTGACTAGCTAGTGTATAACCTGATGCCTTAGCGTGGGGTGCTCAACTAACAAACTTGACACGGATTCCGCTGGTTTAATGAACAGACTGAAGGTGTCAAGGATACAGATATGAAGACCAGGGAGCTAAAGAGCCCTACTGTGCTGCAACAGATTTGTTAAAAACTGTGGAGTATGACTTGACGGACAGACAAAGTACTAACCATGGTTACTAAGCAAAGCACTCGCTGGGGCTCTGGCTCTGGGAGAAGCAGTTAGAAAAAGAATGTTAAAGTGTGTTGGTTCTACTTGCTGCCTTTAGCAAGTCATTTCAAGAAGAGGAAGGAGTAGGAGAAGAAGAGGAGGAATAGAAGGATGAAGAAGGAAGGAAGGAAGGAAGGACGGAGGAAGGAAGGAAGGAAGAAGGAAGGAAGAAGGAAGGAAGGAGGAAGGAAGGAAGGAAGGAAGGAGGAAGGAAGGAAGGAAGAAGGAAGGAAGAAGGAAGGAAGGAAGGAAAGACAGAATTGAATAGCTGGCTGGTTTGAAAGAAGAAATGAAGTGTCCTGGGGTACAGAAATTTGTAGAGACTTTGTAGAGACTAAAGGGCCAACTGCTTTTCGACCCTAACCAGTACAGAATAAGAATGGAAAAGATTTTGAAAAGCAGAGATGCAGGCAGTAAATCGTGCGCTACCTTCCCACAGGCTCGCTTGTTTCGGATGGTATCAGAGGAGCAAAGGTTGAGTGCAGAGAGAGAGAAATTAAAGACATGACATAGATTTTTTTAAATGTATTAGAAGGATTTTTAGGTGTGTTTATTGGCATATTACTTAAACAGGAAGGAAATAGATTCAATTTTTTAATTAAGTCATTCAAAGAATTACATTGCCAAAGAAACCACTAGCTTGGCTCAGAAAAGCCTGTGACTGTGATACCACTGCTCAGGACCCCGAATTTGAACCAGCAGGAAGCATCTGCAAAAGCTAGTGTCCACTAAGGAGGAAAAGCTCTGACACCCACTGCCAGGGTGTGATGTGCGAGAAACTCCCAGAGAGTGAAGCCCGGGGTCTATGCGGAACTCCTGCCACAGGCTGTAATCGGGATCCAGTCAACGATGATCCCCACACCCTGATGAGACGTCTTCACCACTGTTCAGCGGGATTCCTTCATTGCTATGGTGCAGTGACTTCTGTCTATTTTCCATCGTTACGCTTTCGTGAGTGGGAGGTGTTATTTTGGTTATCTTGTTCCCTGGTGTAATGGCGGAAGGTGGAAAAGATGAGCTGTCTTTATTTCTTAGGCCACTAAACCATGAGAGAGCACATCCCCAGTTCGGTTGAGAGAAATGCACAGAACCCAGGGTTCCTGCAGTCTGGTATGAATTCAGTCACTAAATGGAATTTAGGGTGTGTTTCGTGGGGAAGATAGTGTGTTCTATAACACATAAGACAAAGGTACACTCTGGCACAGAGTGCTAACCGTTCCTAAAAATCCACATTCTCCCTTTCATGTAAGTACGCGGCCTGACTCTATTTCCCAGCCTCCTGGCAGCCGGGTACGTGAGAAGTACAGGGGCACCTGCTGCAGCCTGCACCACTGGAGCCCGTCCGCTGCCTCTCCAGCCCCGTCCCCCAGTGACAGCCGTGGAGGCCACGAGCTGAAATGGCAGTGTCTGCCAGCCTACTTTCCTCAATAGCAATATTTAGAAAGGCGGTCTCTGTCGTCTGGAAATAATACTTTTGGCATATTATATGAGAAAGGAAAAAACAGTCCCATTCATTTAAACCATCACACATTTCGCTTCCTGCTTGTTACAACTGATTCAGCGTGGGACGCACCTGTGGATATTCAAGGAATACGCGATACTTGATTATCAGCACAGGTGCGGCAGAGGGGAAGGACTCCTCCGGACCGCTCGCTGCTCTTCTCGGTTGAAAGTGTGCAGTCCCTGAACAGGCCTCTTTTCGTATATGCTACTCATTGAGATACTGAAACTTAAATCTTCTTTGGCTCATCTTAATCCTTTCTTTTCATGTGAACCACAGCTACGTCCCCCAAGTCAGGATACCCAGACATCAATAAGGTCAAAGCGTGGGCTCCCCAAGTTCCTCTGTCTTTGTCCCTTTGCTTTTGTACTTGTTAAAGTTCCTTTCCTTTCATGAAGAGAGGGATGTCCACACCAAGACGGGGCTTCTCATACTCCAAATTTTGGAAAATGATTGAATTAAAAAAATTCCAAAACAATAATGGAAAATGAAAAAGGATCCACTGACCTTAAAAATATGAGAAATCCATGAAAGGTGTAAAAGTAGACATGAATTGCTTTGAAATAGAGAACTTCAACCCAAACTCATGGACTTGCAGGAGAAGCACCGAAGACATGCCTTGATTAGAGGTGGTAGATACAGAGAGCAGGAGGGCCCAGGGACAGGGAGGTGGCTGCTCTCAGTGGCTACCGGGAGGAGCTGCCAGCTGGCCCTGCATCTTGGGCCAGGCCGCTGTGAAGGGATGGTAGGGGGGCTTGAGTCCGAAAGCAGGCAATTGCACTGCACCGTTAGAGGCGCCCAGGACGGAAGAGCAGACGGCTAGACGGCACAGCTCACAGCACATCAGGGCCGCTCCTACTCTCACAGAAAGAGCCGGGGACATCAGGACCCAGCAGCCTCCTTTTCTCCCCTAGGGAGCCCATGGATGGACACAACAAGGTTTCCCAGATGCGGAGATAAGAGCAAAATCCTAAACAACCCTGAGACCCAAGGGGAGGGTGCTCGCCAGTGAAACGCAGCTAACTGGACCCTGAGACGGCAGCCTGTAAGGAGTCTGATGTGCTGAACCTTCGCAGACATGCAAGAGGATCTCGTGATAATAAAAACACTGTGAGAATTAAAGACTAGATCACACGTATTAAAAGTTTCACACATGTAACACAATCTGAATAACATAATGGACACAATTAAAGGGAAAAAAATCAGTCAGCCAGAAGATTAGGTGAGTAATTCTTCCAGAAGATGACAGGTTACGTAAAGACAAAGTAAGAAAGAGAAGGTAAGAAGCAGAGTAAGCAGAGTCAAAGATTCCAGTGTCCCTCCAGCGTGACGTTCAGACGGAGGTGACAGCGGGAATATGGAAAGAGCAGGATTAGGAGAATTAACAGGGAAGGCTCTCCTAGGAGTGAAGACAAGACAGAATTTTCAAAGGGCTCTTAAGAGTTTATCAGGAAGTACTTTGAAGAAAAATTACCAGGTAGACACACATAATTAAATTTCAGAAAACCAATTACAGAATACAACTCTTTTCAATTTCTAGAGAAAAATGACAAAGTACAATAATTAAAAAGGTATCAATCAGCATTAGAATTCTTAAATGCAGTGGCAATATGCAAAGACAATGGAAAATAGTCTGGAATCCCTGAGAGAAACAGCTTAGACTAGAATTCTACATCCAAAATTTAATTTCAGTGTTAGGGTGGAACATTGAAGTTTTCTGATATCCAAGGACTCAAAGTTCCCTATTTCAATAGGCCACCATTCAGTTCTGCATAGCTTTGGTTTTCATTTTTTTTTGTTTGCTTTGTTATCCAAAGTTATTTAGGAGTTTATTTTCCCCAGATAATTTGTGGATTATGTATATATCTGCCCCACACTCATATATATTTTGTTTTTAGCTGACTTCACACAGGCCATGTTTACTGACCATAATCAATTTCATATAAATGATATTGTATAATTGTATACAGCATATTAACTGACCAATGTACAATAAAATCAGAAATCAAACCCAATATATATATACACATATATACATATATGTATATATGTGTACATATATATACATGCCACAAGTCATCTGAGGAACATAGACTCCTAAATAACTTTTATATTATAAAAGAAACTGAAAACTGTGTAGAACTGAATGATGGCTTATTCAAGCAGCAAGATGAACCTAAGAGGTTCGTTTCCCTTCAGAGGGAAATTCACAGTTGTAAATGCATTTATAGAGAAATAAACGTGTGAGACATGTGAAATAAGTTTTCAAGCTAAGAAATTGAAAAAGAGCAATAAAGTAATCGCTAAGAAAGCTGAAAGTAGAAATTAATGAAAATAAAAGCCAAAATTAATAAAATGGAAAAATTAAAATAGTATATTTGATCAATAAAGAGGAAAACTTATTTTTGGGACTAATAAAATAGACCAAACTTTGTTACATTAGATCATGGGACAAGATAGAGAAGCAGGAAGGTCGCAGAGTCTCACACTGAATGGGACGTGGACTGCTTTGTGTTATATCAGACTGGTCCTGTCTTTCAAATACCGTTGTCTTTGTTAATGCCTGAAATTCATGACTGTGACTCCAAAGCTCTTTCAGCTGGAAAGGGACTTGCCAATGCAAGAAAGGACAAAGGTACCCTAGAGAGAGGTTAAAAACAAAAATGCTGGTAAAATAAAACCATTTTTATCTATGTTACACTGATGACATTTCATTCAATGAACTGATTTTTGTAGTTTATGGAGCATTAGTCACCAGTGGAAAAAAGGCTAAAGTCGCCAACAGTGGAAACTCTGCATCCGTCAGAATCCCCCATCCTCTTTTCAATGGCAGAGTTGTAGATGGAACATGCAGCCCGGGGTACCCCAACTTGTCCCGCAGTGAAATGTGGGTGTGGCCCTGAGTTCATTTCAAAGGAATGGGTGCATAAGGCATGTATGTGCCTCCCGATCCAGGACAGTGAGGTTGAGTCAAGCCTCTTGCATTCTTCTTTTTCACTTTCTTACCAAATAGAGGCTGGAATTCCAGTGAGGGAGCAAATCTGGCAAACTCATATTGGATGGCAAGGCCTTCATGGGCCTGGATCCTGGAAAGGCTGCATGGAACAGAGCCCCTGACAACCTGGAACCCCACCTGCACTCAGACTGTCGTGTGGGCTTCACATAAAGTGATTCCTTTTAAGACACTCAGGGGGTCTATTTGTTATAGCAGCCTCACGTCTTAATTAATACATATAATAAAATATATGTATATTTAAGAACAGAAAAACACTTAGTATTGGAATCATTTTCACCAAATATATTAGAATTAGTGGGGTTTTTTGATGTTTATAGGTGATTATTTTCTGTAATTCTTGTTTGTATGTTTTTTGTATTTTTCATAACTATAATTAACATGAGTTAATTTCAATGAGAATAAAAGTTATTTTTTGAAGTATAAGTTTGCATTGTATGTAACATTGAGAATCTTAGCAAGAAGAGTTTTTAAACAAAATGGATGATCTGAATGAGAAAAAAGTGTAAGACGTGACCCCCAAATGAAAGCACACAGAAATGACGATACAACAGGGCTTCTGAAATAGTAGAAAGTACTTTTCCTAAATATTATTAATATTAATGACAAATGAAAAGATGTTGTTTTATAATTTCCAAAAGAGTATGTGGTATACAAAGGGTATTATATATCTTCAATGTATATATTTTGTCTACCTGTGTATTTATATGTAAGTTATGGCATATGTTATATAATACATTATATATACTTGTGTAATCCAAATGTGATTTCACTAGCACCTCATGCTACTGAAAATTTTGTCAACTAGTAATTGAACCATTCAACTTGGTTCTTGCCCAACAACTCTAAATTATTAAAATTCTGCTAAATTATTAAAGTGTCTACAATGCTAAAGCAAAATGTTATGAATTTTGGTGATTATACGAGAATTTGCCATTTAAAATAATTATAGATTATAAACCTTAATTTTATGCATTGCTGGGAAATGCCCACATCAGGTGCAACTCTGCGGTGTGCTGAAGGGAAGTCCGGGGAGCTGGCCGGCTGAAAGCCCGGGTGGAAATCTGACTCTGCCGCGTCCTGGCTGGGTGACCTTGAGCAAGTTATTAAACCCAGCTACACCTCAGGTGTCTTATCTGTGAGGTGAAAATAATACCTCCTTTCAGAAATGTTAAGAGGATTAACCATAAAGAATGAATTTGAACTATCTTACTTGCCATAGGGGAGGAGAGTTATTGAAAAAAGATAGATTTTAAATCATTTTAATAAGATTTTCTCCAAACAAAATTTCTCTCCTTCTGACTCCTCAGCCTTTGCTTTGGTGCAATCCCACTATCTCTTCCTCCCTCGTTATGAATAAAAATAGGACAGGTTGACCCTGCGCTAATTATAAATAGTGGAGATTGTTGCTTCTCCTCTGTGTCTCACCAAGACTCTGAAGAAGCAGGAAGCGCAGCCTTCCAATTTCTCCCCCAAGATTGGTCAGGGGCGGGAAATTCATCCTTTATTCAGTTTGTTTATCTGAGAAGCCAGGTTGTCCCCACACGTCCACACGCTCACGTGCTGTTCTTCCTGACGCTGGGCTCTGACCCACACGTGACGGCGTCTTGTTATCCCTGTTGACCACCAGACACAATAAGTCACATTTTATTTTGTCTTTCCCTGTCCGCCGCTCGGAGGCCCAAATGAAGGGCGAACAACAGTTTCACGCACTTCAACAGACTCTAACAAAAACTCCCCCCAACTCTAGGGGAAAGTTGGCTCCTATTGACTGTTGTACTTTTCAAAACAACAGACATGGTTTAAAAAAAACGTCTAAAGATAAAAATTAAAACTCCAAACTTTAATGAATAGAAAACGTCGTTGTTTCTCTGATAGCCATGGTTTTGGAATGAATCCTATTCTACAGGCAAAGTTTTTTTTTGATGGAGAAAGAGTGTTTAGTGGCCATTGATTTTGTGATTTAATTCAAAACCAACTCTCGGTTTGAGGTAAAAGAGAAAGGAAGAAACCCCGTAAAATGGAATCTTGGTGAAAACAAGATACAATGATTCAAAAGTTCTTAGAAAAAAAGAATTATTGGCGTTATTACCATTATGTTCCTATAATTGTGTGTTATACCAATGATTAACTGTTACCTTATTTTAGTCTTCTCCCTGCGATGTGTTTTCATTGGTTGCTCAAATGTTGATTTATGCTGTTTTTTTATTTGATAAGCTGTCTTTTTAAACTTCTGATTGCTCCTGTGGGGGATTTTAGGTCAACACATAGACTTAATATTCAAAGAGGTGAAAATTGAAGCTTGAAATCTACCCATTATTGTGCAATTTCACATCCCCTAGAATTGTTCTTTCTACCAATCTACAGACGAATGGTTCAACACCTATATTTTAATCATAGGAAGAAGGTTGCCAAACAAGCCTCGTAAAATCAGGGAGTTTACTACGGGAGACAGGAAGTAGGTTTATCTGCGGAGAATAAGCAGTTACCTGGCAATAGCTTGGTGGGGGAATCGGGCTTCACTAACGCACTGCACAGACTCAGTGTCCTGGTTGATACAGTAAAATAGCAAAACAGACATCATAATCCTGCCAGCGCTGCCCGTAAAGCACAAAGTAATTGCAGATTAGTCACCAACGTGCCATATGTTTTGCAGGATCTGTGTGTAATTAATCGGCATGGCTGATTAAGGCAGCGGTGGAGTAAGGAGTGTATGTTTTGGAGGCAGAAAAGCTACGTGTTCCTGCACGCAGTCTCCTTCACGCTAATGTCTTCATGCGTCAGGTTCAGAGGAGAGTACTGCCTTGTACCGGCCCAGGAAATAGACCTGCAGCTGCTTCGTAAAGTCAGGGAGTTGATTGCACTAATCTAAGTGTCCTTTTTCTTTCCCCACAAACTGGAGAAGAGACTGTGTGCCTCCATGTCGGGGAAATAGAGGAAATACAACTCCACCGTCACGGGCTAACAGCTTCCAGGCCCAGTGATCATGCCTTCAGGATGCTCTCTAGCGGCTTACGCCAGGGAAGCCGTTCTTCATATACAGTTAGTTGAGGTGTTCTGCGGCGGTCAAAAGACTATTCTTCTTGATAGTGATTTTTTTTTTTAATTTCAAAAAAGGAACCAAGAAGAAGATTATTGGGTTTACAGCTATATTTCTCCATACTTTGGGCCCAAGTATTCAGGGAGGAAAGCTTGCTTTTACTTATGGGCAACTTTATTGACTTATTCTAATAAGAGGAGTGTAAAATCAGAGAATCACAGGTTCAGAGAGATAGAAAGTATGTTAAGGGCTGGCTGGGCGCGGTGGTTCATGCCTGTAATCTCAGTGCTTTGGGAGGCTGAGGAGGGAGGATCACTTGAGGCTGGAAGTTTGAGAGTAGCCTGGGCAACACAGTGAGACATTCCTATTGTGTGTATATTGTGAATATGAAATATATATATATATAGCATACATAGATCGAGATAGAGACATATAAGGTACTAAATGTACATTATCACCTCCTCAGTCTTTTTTTCTTAAAGCCAAATAATTATTTCCTCCCCCAGGAATTTGCTTACTTTTTTCTAAATCTATGAATATTTTTAGATCTCACCATTAGAAACATTCAAGTTCTTGGTGTCCTCCTTAGGCTGAGGAATCCTGATTTACTTCTTCTCTCAAAATCTGAGTACAGAGATACGATGATATTACCCGAAGATAGTCACTCAAGCGCGTCACTGTCCTTTGGAATGTGCCCCTTTGGAATGCTGGCCCCCGCACCACGGCGCCCTGGCTTCCATGCCCAGAGGTCCCGTCTACGGCTCGCCCCACCGGATCTCTCTTTTGTAAAGCACCATCTGATTCCTAAGTATTTTTCTGCCTTCTTTGTGCAAAATAATTTCTTTCTGTGCTTAAATGAATCTGTCCCTGTGAAGTGCTTCTGAGAGCGACGGGCTCGTGATGAGCGGATCTGAATTCTAACTCACAAGTTATCGCTGTGCTTGGATACGGGCCCAGTCTCGGTGTGTGGTTCTCATCCTTATTTTAGCCTTTAATGGCTCAGTCCATGATCACCAAACCCCTTTCTCCCTCCCGCACACAATGAAACGCACGAAAGGGTGACTTAATTGTTATTTATGGTCTATCTTCAGCACGGATCTAAACAAGAACCTTCTAGAATTCCAATTAAATTCCTTACACAGCTCTTCAACCAACTATACGTTTATCTGATTTTTTTTGTTGTTGTTTTTATTGGATTTTAGAACATGCTGTGTATGGGAATAGAAGCCTTCATTCCAAACTAAAAATCATTAATTTGAGATTAAGACAACATATATTACTCATAAAATAATATTTTTTTTAAAATTATAGACATCTAAAGGTAGGAAAAATTAATGAATAATTAAGTTGATTTTCAAATAAATACTGTACATTTGTGACATTTTATTTGACAATTATTTAATTTTCAGAGGAAATTTTAGAGCTATTAATTGTGAGAGACTTAATTGCTAACGTTACTCTTGGTTACTCAATCACCTTTGCTTTATAATGAATGCATTTAATATTATTTATGCAACAAGGAGCATTTTTTTTACATATCTTTATCCACCAGTTAGTTAGTCCCTGAATGTGTTTCTTGGAAGATTTTTTTTTCTCTTAGGAACAAAATATCCTTTTACACATACTACATACTCAAGTTATAATGTACATGGAGTACTAGACGTAATTTTCCAAAATATTTTAACCATTTATTGCCAATCATTTTAAGAGTTATTAAAATAATTTTTGTTACATCCAAAGACACCTGTCCCTTCAATTTATGTGTGCCTCATGTTTAGTTATGTTGATGGGAGAAACGTCTACCAACATTAATATCATTTTGTGAGCCTGCTTTGCATTCACATCATAGAACACTGTATGGATGATTACGGATGATGAGAATATCATTATGGCAAACTGATGAGTTAAGGGCACTTCACTAGCACTAGTAAAAAAGAGTGAACACCCTACCCCTAACTGTAGGGTCACTGCAGGGAGTAGCTTCTCCATGGTCCTCTAAATACAGCACCAATGTTTTGGCCTGGGAAGACTCGGACAGGGCAGCTGGGGGTTTCTTGCATGTGCCTTCAGAGTGACAAGGGGCATTCTTGTTAAAGATACCCAAACTCAGAATGTTTTTCTCTACTAGGCTGAAAGTGTCAGTGCTAACTGGGAAGTGACAATTAGAAACACAACTAGCTTGTGCTAAATACTATTGGGGTTAATTGCTTATTTTGAGTCTGAAAAGAGCATCATTTTAGGCTGGGTAACTAAGGGCACACGGATGGCTGTTTTAGCCCTGACACATGGCAGGGGCCATTCTGGAACGATGGAGTGTGGGACACATGGTGAGAGGCTCAGATGGAGAGATGCAGGACCAGGATGCTGGGATCCGAGGAGCACTGAGGATTTTGGGAAGCCCACATAAGCAGAGCACCACGGCAAAGGCCCAGGAGCACAGTGAAGGCAAAGCCAGGGCCAGTCCAGGTCACCCGCCAGAGAGAGCAGCCATCTGGGATCACTCACAGTCCATGGTCTGGACAGTGGCATCAGGAGGTGTTGTCTATGGTCACAGTTGGTGACTAGACCAGCAGGGGCCAGCTAGCCATGAGTGGGACGTGGGCCGGCTTTGTGGAAACTGAACCAGTAGCAGGGAATGCTATGCTGACCACTTGGGAAGCCCCCACCAGCAGTTTTTCGCCAACTGGAACGCTGCTTAGGGACCTCAGAATGTTTATGAAGGGACCTTCTGAAAGGGTCTGTGGCCCCAGTGCTCATCCTGGACCAGCATGAGTGAGTACGTGTGAGGTCTATGACTACTAGAAAAGACACCAGTCGCCACCTATCCAATCATGGGGATTTGTTTTGTGATTTCATTATTATTTTTGGTTAAGAGCAAAAATTTATAAAAACAATTTCCAAAGTCCAAAGAAAACGCCCGTTACCCTATTTCAGTCTTAGGTTGTCTATTGCTTTATTGCTATAGCATCAGTTTCCGTTCTGACTTTTTCAATCCATCTGGCATATTTTCTAATGTGGTTTGAATTCCATAATTTCTATATACTCTTTAGCTCAAAAACCTAGATGGCTCCCTATTTGAGAGCTGAATTTCTCCACCTAGATTTCAAATCATCCAAGGAGATCGGTGCTCTCAGCCAGCCTCATCTTCATCCTCTCCCCGAAGACGAGTCAGCCACCGGCAGGACAGACAGACTCTTCCCCGCTCTAGACACTGCCTATGTTTCTGCCGCGTTGTCTTAATCATACCTCTTCCCCTGTTACATATCTTTTCTTCCTCTCTACTTTTCAAGTTATACCAGATCTTTCGAGAACTAATTCTATTCTTCCTCATCTGTAAGACAGCATGTGAAATGCTTAAGGTCATGAGCTTTGAGGGCAAACCCGAGTTAAAATGTACGTCTTATGGAAAGTTACTTAACCTTTTTAAGTTTACTTTCTTCATCTATAAGCGTAATAATATCTGTCTTTAGAGTATCATTGAGGTATTAAATAAAATATTATATGTAGATTATTTAGCACCATGCCTGGTATACGGTAAGTTCCCAAACAAGAAACTGAGATAGGCGAGCATTTATCCATGATAGCTAACAATTCACTGAATACTCCTGACCTCCCTGATCCTCTCATTCATGGATCTCTTTTAGAGTGTATAGTTTCCACCGAATAAATTAGCATGTAATTGTGTATCACTGATACTATTGTGTCAGTGGGGTGTCCCAATCAGACTAAAAATCGTTTGATGGGAAAGAAAATTTTTATACCTCTTTCACGTCTCCACAATGTCTGGCGCAATGACGGGTCCATTGAAGACATTAAATAAATAGAAATTCATCCCTTCACCCTTCGGCCAGCCAAGTGTCCCGGCCACTCGGCCAGCCCTCGAACGGACTGAGGAGTAAGGGCATCCACCACCCTCGAAGAGCTCACAGATGAGTGCAGGAGACAGACATGTACATGCCTGGGGATAAAAGAGTAAGAGGGCTTAGTGATAAAGACAGTTGCTTCTTTAGTATTTCTTTAATTGATTTTAAATATTAAAACTATATGTTACTCATATTAGAAGTAAATGAATGATTCCTTACATCAGTGGTGTGCTAGGAAATGACTAATAACTGGCTCTTAGTGTGTAGCACTCACCAATTCTCATGGTGTAAATACTCCCCTTGCGGCCAGTTTCAAGCAACCAACATGAAGTCCTTGAACGTGGAGCCACAAAGACACGCACCGCACCGCACTACCTGCAGTCACATAGCGTTGCCACCGTGCACAGACGCAGCAGATGTGGATGACACTGAGAACAGAGACGGCGGAAAAAATACAGTAAAATAACTAACAAGTGACGAATTTTGAGAACTATATTCATTATCTTTAAGTACATGGATTTAATTATTTAAGTATTTAATTACAGCTAACTAGTTTAATTTTAATAATCTCTGTGTTTAACAATTGAAAAATTTAATCACCAATTCTCATGAGATTCTATAGGCCAGTTACAACATACCACTGTTCATATCCTGCTTTTAACTCTTCAAGTTAAATAGAAACTTAACACTTTATTTTGGGCTATAAAGTTGAATTTTAATAAAGAAATTCCCTTCTAGACTACATTTAGATATGCAAACAACTTCAATTTTTAGTTGGCTTTATAAATAAGGAACGGGCTTTCAAGATAGTGGATTCTATTTAATTTTTTTCAATTGTTGGTGTTTATTTACGTTTTAACTCTTTACTGTGGAAAATTCCAGACTTATACATAAACAGACTTGTGCAGTGAACCTCCCTGTGTCTATTACCTGCCTTTAACTACCTCACCTCCTGGTCATTTCAGTTCTGTCTCTGTCCCCAGGTTTCACTGCCCCACCTCCACCACTGCTGCACCTGTGTTCCCACTAATGTTACCTCCACCCCACATTGTTTTGAAGCAAATATATCATTTCCTCTATAAATGTGTCAGAGTGTATGTCAAAGATAAGGACTTCTTTTCTTTAACCTAAATATTTAACACCATGATTAGTATCACCACAGCTTAAAAACCGTAATTTATTAATATCATGTAGTATCTCTGGTCAGTATTCAAAACTCTAATTGTCTCACATATGCCGTCAAAGTTATTCTTCATATATTTTAGACTTCGTTTGAATCTGGACGCACAGAGGATCCACCCACGATGATGGATTGATAAATCTCTTATGTCCCTTTTAATCACAGAGTTTTCTCTTCATATATTTTTTTCTGTATGCTATATTTACAAAATAAGTAAGATCAACTTGCCCTCTAGAGTTTTCCACAGGCCGTATTTTGCTGTTTATAACCGTGCACTGTGACATGTTTCCTTGTCCTCCCTATTTTCTTTACACAGATCACTGGATCTAGATGAGCTTCATCAAATTTGGGCCCAATTTTTATTCCAAGAGGGTGGTGCTGTGAGCCTCTGGGGGCAGGCACACAGACCTGTCTGTCAGCAGCTGGGGGTGGGCAATGCCTAGGTCGCTAACACATTGGACCCAGTACATGCTCATGTTCTAATTCTATCCTATATCCTTCATTTATGAGCCGGAATACCATATGTAAAATCTTCTCTTCATCCACTATTTGGTTAGCTATGGGTACCACTCACTTAGAAAAAACACAGTAAATGTTTGTTTCTTACTCTTTTCTTGCCTGTTTTCAAAATAAGCTGGTCACTAGCATCCTCCAACAGTCACAGAATTCCTGTTAAAGAAAGACTTCCTGCAACTTTCCATTGTAATTTGCAAGCAATAACAAAGTCACATAGCTCAATACATTTTTAGAAGCCTACCTTGGCTTAGCAGCCCTTTCTAAATGACAAGGAAAAGTTATGGGCACATTTTTAAAATCCTTTTCTGCTCTAATGGCTGATTTTCTCCATGACATTATTGTTTACAAAAAGATGAAGATGAATAGCATAGAATTTTATCAGATGTGGCCTTAGAAATGATCTCATCCATATGCCTCATTCATTGCAAACTTGGACAAAATGAGGCCAGTTGAAATCGAGGCACCTGCCCAAAATGATCCCACAATTAGTAGAAGGCCTGGCTCCAGAATTCTTGTTTGCTGTTCCAGGAATCTTTCCTGCATTTTGACTAAAATAATGGTGCTGTCAGGAATTCTAGCTAAAACCATTAGTAAGTAGAGGGAGCGAATCTACTCTCACAGGCCGTTCCAAATTAAAATAAGCCATTATTCAAAAGCTCATTCCAGGTCAGACTTTTGGAACTCAGAGCATTTTTCCCAAAGTGACTCAAATTCCACTGCTGGTTAAAACCCAGGCCAGCGTGGCAAGCAGAGCTTAGTTGTAATTTTAACACAGATACTGAACCATGCATAGGAAGCACTATTAACCATGGTTCCCTTATGGGGATAAATAATAGTAAGAAAACTTTCATTTAGTATTTCCTACCACATGCCGGGAGCTTCCTGTCATTTCTTCATTTCCACACTCATCTTGACAGGTAGGTGGTATCAGTCCCAACCCAATAAGAAAAATTTGAAGGTCAGACAACAAAATAAAAGCCTCAAGGAGGCATAGTGAGGGCGGAGCTTGGATGGAAACTGGGGTGCACCCAAGGCCAGCAGAGCTCCCTGGGGATGTCAAGAGCCAGCTCCTTGCCTACAGCCCCGCCAGCCTTCAGGAGGACGTCCCCCACTGCTGGGTCACTCCTGTGAGCCACTACAGGTTCTGACACACACCGGCGGGGTGGACTCAGGAGAGTCACTGCCTGACTTGAGCCCAGCTCGTGGCCCTGAGAGGAAGGTGCCGGCTCAGTGAGCACCGACGCTGGAGAAGAGCATCCCCAGCCATGGGGTTGGCCTCAGCAAAGCAAAAGAGGGTTCTGGCCCTCCTTCTGGAAAGAAGTTTTGGTATAGGGGCCTGTGTTGGGCAGCCTCTGCAGCAGCCCCAGGGCCCCTGCTCCCAGATGTGAACACTCTGGTGTGATTCCCTCCCACCGGGAGTGGGCTGGTTGTGGTGATTCACTTCTAACAGCCGGACAAACCATTTGCAGAATCAGCCTGTGGAAAGCTCGGTGCTTCCATTCTGTCTGTGCTTCCTCTGGCTCTCCGGGGGCTTATGCTGGAAAAGCCAGCGGCCATGATGCAGGAGCCACCCTGCCCAGAGGCCGCCGCGACCCTGCAAAGGACCGAGGCCTCCATCCAGCGCCCCAGGAGTTGGCCTTTGCCAACACCCCGTGAGTGTGCTCGGAGGAGACTCCTGAGCCCTGAGACGACAGACCGGGCCCCCGACTGACGTCTGGACCGGAACCACCATCCGCTACGCCACTCCGCAGTTCCTGACCTGCAGGGGCTGAGATCATGAATCTTTGTTGTCTAAATCTGTAAATTTGGGGTAATCCAGTAAACAGAACAATTAACACAGCAGTTAACACAGTGTCATTGCTAAATCAAGGACTGTCTGTTTCTTATTAATGTACTTTTGTGTATGTGTGTAGTCATTTTATTTAGGAATGCTAGTCTCTCTTACCTCTTACCTTAAGGTAGTGAGGTTTTGTTTTTTTCAGTTACAATCTTATATCCCTGAAAATACCAAAGTTAAGAAAACATTGTGTGTGTGTGTGTGTGTGTGTGTGTGTGTGTGTGTGTGTGTGAGAGAGAGAGAGAGAAAGAGAGAGAGAGAGAGTGGTTGTCACTTGGGGGAGATTTTTGTTCCCCCAGGGACATCTGGCAATGTCTGGAGATAGGCTGGAGGCCAGCGATGCTGCCAAACACTCCACGGTGCTAGGACAGCCCCCACGACAGAGAATGAGCCAGCCCAAGCTGTCAGTAGATGTTGAGAAATCCTAATAAACGGCCACTGAGCTATATCTATTCAGAAAATGATTGTATTTACATAGTTGAAGCTTTAAGAGATTATGCTGAAACCATA
Organism: Lepilemur ruficaudatus; assembly: GCA_963574885.1. Lineage (NCBI taxonomy): Eukaryota > Metazoa > Chordata > Mammalia > Primates > Lepilemuridae > Lepilemur > Lepilemur ruficaudatus. The sequence continues at coordinate 80,358 of CAUYRT010097515.1, forward strand.
AAAGATAAATATGTATTTTCTACAGTTGTTTTCATTTCTCCTTTTTCTATTAACGATTTTGTCAAAACGAAATGAAAATATTTTAATTAAATAAAAGCAATTTTCTTTCCATTTACATAAATCCCATTTGTTTTACTGTGCGAAGCAAGGGATACAGGGTGCTATAGTCAAGTTCTCAGTTGTTCTTGTCATCGGGAACATGCAGGTTGGTATTTTGGAAAATTGTTTGCCATTAAATAGCGAACATCCTGGATCACACAACGCAACACCGACTTAGGAAAATATTACTCAGTACCCCAACGTGTGGGTGACTCTCAATAGGTTGAGGACAGACATTTATGGAGCCTCAGATGAGACGCATTTATGGTAGGCAAGCGGCTCCCGCCACCCTTTCCCGAATGGCGATTGCTCGCGGCAGCGAGGGCGCAGTGGGCGAGTGAGTGCCGGAGGTGGAGACATCACACCCTTCCACACACGTCTCCCAGCCGCGAAGCAGGCCGCTCACAGAGAACGAGGCTGCCCGGGACGAGAACTGTGTGACATCTGTGGTGTAGGGTTCACCCCAGCAGACAGAGCCTGTCCGAGCTTTCTGAGCTATGTAGCTAGTATATGGACAACAGAGTTTCTCATAAAAATAAGTGAATATAGAGTCATCAGAGTAAACAGAGTCTTTGCAGATCCACAGAAGAAGCTAGAAGCAAAGCAATAAAAGATGATATTGCTATTTGCAATGTGATCATCAAGCAATAATACTGAATTTTCCCTTGTCTGAAGCAATGATAAGTATCACACAGTGTCTGTAACATCCCAGACAGAAATTCTGGGGAGAGCTGTAGTGATTAAGCGTAAAAGAAGTAGGAACATAGTGTGGTGGTTAAAGCCTAGATCTGACAAATCAAAGATCTGAGTTCAAATTCTGACCCTGGTATGTCTAGCTGGTAAAATTGGGCAAAGTGCTTAACCTTGAAAGCCTCATTGGTTCAAAACAAGAAATAAATGAGATGCAGCAAAACAGGGTAGCACTCAAACACTGAAAGAGATTGACCTATTTTGTTAGCTGATGTTATTGTTATGAATAAAAATCTGATATATAATGGCATTGTTCTTACTTGTACAGTATCTTTCTCCATGGAAACGACAGCCACCATGCAGCCCACTCACTACAGTTGGTGGCTCCTTAGTTGCATTTCTGTGCAAGGACTGACGTGACGGTGGTGGTGAGGCGGGTGGAGGCCATGCTGAGCTTTGGCTCACGGAGGGAAGTTTGCTCAAAGACGCTGGGACTGTTTGTTAAATACGATAACACCTTCAGGGGCCCTACCAGCCCACACACAATTCCGCTTCTTCTCTGACCTGACTTTTACATGGCAACGCTTTTTGAATTCACAAACTTTTACCCCATAACATCATGCCTACACTTTTGGTGTCGGTTACTGGAATTTAAGGTATGAAATTTAACATCCTACCCCAGATCATTTCCTTCAGTTTTGGGGGGGTTTACTCCACTTTCATTTCTTACTATGGTAGTTTTATGCGCACTGCTTAAGGACTAAGTGGTAGCGTCAATGAGCTTGGATTATTTTGCCAAACCATGGTAGCATATTTTCTTCAACAAAAAGTGTCTTGAAAAACTGATATTAAATCTAATCCATCGTCACATAAGGGATCTGGGTTTTCTCTAAAAATAGAAAGGATTTAGCAATGAAAGAGGAACTCTTCAATTTAAACATTGCCTCTGGTTATTTTACTTGGGTTATTGGCTTTCTTTACTTTAGAGGTATATTTCTTTCATTTTAAGAACTTGCACAGAAACCAATATTCTTGTACATGATTGTACAAGTCCATGTGCCAGATACAGCGCATAGTGAAGAAAATACTAAGGATGTTGGCTTCACCATTATTTTTCTCTTTGAAGCCCGTTAAGAATACCAGAAGGAATAATAAAGCCTACAAAAATAATAGAGGTCTGTTCATCATAGACTGCATCATTAGCAACACTGAGTGAAAAATAACCTCTGGCCCCAGACAACAAATACTTTCCTGTACAGAAGGAAGGCTGGGTTGGAAGCTTTTACTCAAACACGTACTTGAAAAATTTTATCATTCATTCATAGATTACGTGTAAAATATTATAGGCATTTAGTAAACCTTTATTAAGTAAATTGGTTACTTTTCCACGTCAATATGGACAGTGGTGAAAATTCCAGGCATTTAATTTCCAGGGACAGATTCAATTTCAATATTCTCCTTATCACATTTGCTGCAAATAACCCAACTACTGAAACATAATCAGAGTTAATGCACATTTGCTCAAGGATAGATCATGCATCTACACGTAAATGAACCTGGTGTTACGCAGTTCTGGGGCTGGGGGAATTGAGCTGGGTCCGAATGGCAAAGCGAAGTGGCTGGGAACCCAAGCACGGGTCATGTCATTGTCTGTGCTGATGAGCAGAGGTCGGCGAAGGTTTGCCTCCATACTTCTAAGGTTTTGTAATTTTGTTAATTTCTTAGCCACTGTGGAATCCTTACTCTCTTGCCAACTCTGTGATTCACGTTAAAATATTTTTTGTGGGATGCCTAGATCGGTTTGGGAACTAAGACCAGACAGAGATCTATGTCTCATCATCTGGAGCTCAGGGAGAAGGCGAGATTCATGGGGTCCTGTGACACGCAGCGTGGTACTAAAGCAAAATGCACGAGAGCTGGAGGGAGCCTCTGACTGTCCCAGGGCTGCGTGGGGACTGCTATGGGACTTGGCCAGGGATGGCCCCTGTGTATGGGCCTCTGCGTTTTTTCACTTCTTCACAGTAGGACTATTAACTCAAAACCTGCCAGCACCAAACTCAAAATTTTCCGTGTTTAATTGCTTAAATAGAGCCAAAATAAGCATATTTTTTAGCTACCTGGAGTCTATGTGCTTGGCATACGCCGTAAGAATGCATGCCAGCCACAAATAAGACAAAGACCCAAACCACTATTGCTGTTTAGGGCTCTCCAACCCAGAGACTCCCTGAGGAGCCACTGAGCAACACCTTCCCCACCCAAGTGCCACTCAGTAAAGCTTGCTGTGCAATTCTGTCCTGCTGTGATCCTGTCTTGTCCTCAATCAGCCCCCAAGTCCTCAAACTGACCACAGGGACCAAGAAGTATGTGGAAAAGTGGCCCCTACCATAAGTACCCTGACATCATAAAAGTTAGAAAGTGCATTTTATCAAGAAGGCATTCATGATCCTGACTTCGGGCAGCCTTTGTAGCAGGAGGAATTAAACTGACCATGTATATACTTGTGAAGGGCATACTACCACCAGCTCCGTGTGTAAGTTCTGGCCAAAATACCCCAGCAACTTTAAACCACCCTTTTGTAATCCACAAAGATTCCAAGGTCACATCATTGACAGGAATATTTCCCATGCCAGGGCCTCCTGTACCTGCAAAACCTTCTGAACAAAGGTGGGTGAGCCCCTCCCCACCAAACAGTGCGCGTCTGGTGCACGGGGATACTGGACTCCACGGCTGCCGCTCGCAGGGTCTGTTCACTTCCAAGAAGCCTTTCCCAGGCATTGAGCCCCCACAGCATTCCACGAAATCAAGAAGTCTGGAGATTTCCACCCTCACGCAGCTGTGATGGTAACTTGGGTTTCACCTAGAGATGTATGAAAAATTATGTCCTGGTACCTTCAAGCAAGATCTGTTCTTCTCATGATTTGCTCTCTTTGCACAAAGAAATATGTGTGTACACCCAGAATGACAACTCTGGTAGTCTTCTGGAATTCATTTTTGGCCAACCTTTTACTTAGGCATCGATTGGGGTCTGGCTTCAGATAATGTCATCCACTCTCACAGGTTTAAGTAAACAGAGACTTAGTACAGGGAACCCTGTTTACACAGTCCTCGGAAAGGTTGGAGAAACAGGCTCCAGTGGTACGTTCAGGAGCGGCTGTCCATCACTACACCGTCCGCTTCTGGAGTAAAGGAAGGAATTGCAGCACTGCTGCTGACAGCAGAGCTGCGTCTGCCAACGTCATGAACGTGACCACCGCCACTGCTGAAGCATCAGGGAGCATCCGGAAGCTGCCTGCTGAATTCAGAAGATGCAGCTATATTTTCAGGCAATAGATCCGTGACACTTCTGTCACCACCTACCTCAACAAGGGGAAACTTGTGCCTCATCTTCCCCCGTGTAACTTGCCTCCCATTCAAGTTCTTCCCTGAGGGCATCTAACTAGCAGAACTGAGTCTTAGTGGAACCGCAGGAACAAAGAAATCACGGAAATACAAAGTAAATTCATTTTACAGACCTCTCTAATCTATTGATTCTGCACCTATATTTTTATAACATGAAGGACCCTAATTTTCTACACGTGGATTTTACTTGCACATTGCCCATAAAAGTGAAAGCTGTTAACAGTGACTTCTTTGTCTTCCAGTTTTCCAGAGTAGAAAAAATTGCCCATATCTTTACCAGGCCAATTGTTGTGGTTCCAGGAATGATACAGGTTGAACATCCCTAATCCAAAAACCTGACATGTTCCCAAATCCTAAACTTACTGAGCACCAACATGACGCCACAAGTGGAAAAGTCACACCTGACCTCATGTGACAGGTTGCAGTCAAAACGCAAGTGCACGTAAATTTTATTCTGTGTCCTAAGGGGAAAAAGGCCCTCCTAGCCCCCTTCAGCTGTGGTATCTTTTCTGTATACACCCAGATTCCGCCATGCAAGCATGCCCACAGAGGGAATAACATGACATACGTGCCCAGGCACGGGCTGATGGGACAATGGCAGGTTCCCTCAATGCCTTACATGACACTTACGACACCTAAGGTAGGTACTTAGGTGTCGTACTACTAAGTAGACGTCGTAGAATGTCGTACTACTCACTGTGTAGTTTTGTTTGTTTGCTTATTCTCTGCTCTGTGGTATAAAGATATTGTTGAAAATGTCAAAAAGGCCTGCAGATACCCCTATTGGTAAGGGTGAAAAGAAAAAAGGAAGCGTTTGTATTTATTGATAGCACAGAAAGCCAAACTATTTCACAACCTGAGCAACAGTGTGAGTGGAAAATGCCTAAGAGAAGAGCATGGTGTTGGAATGACCACCGTATGCGACCTGAAGAAACAGAAGACAAAGATGTTGAGGTTCTGTGCTGAGAGTGATGAAGAGAAGTTACTGAAAAACAGCAAAACACTAACTGAAGTTTAACACGAAGATCTTGATCACGTATTGAAAGAACAGGTCCGTCAGCATTTCAGTGAACACGTGTCACTTAGTGGTATGCCGATCAGGAAAAACAACAAATGGAAAATTGAAGGGAACTGTGAATATTCAACAGGCTGATTGCAGAAATTTAAGAAAAGACACGGCATTAAATTATGGAAGATTTGTGGCAATAACACATCTGCTGATCACAAAGAAGCAAAGAAATTCATTGACAGGTTTGTCAAGACCAAAATCTGATGACAAGACATCACTGTTTCAACATCATTGCCCGAGAAAAACACTGACTACAGCTGATGAGACAGCCCTACAGGAATTAAGGATGCCCAGGACAGAGAACCTGTGCTGGATGTTCTAATGCTAGTAATCTTGCTGTGATAGGCTTGCATTCTCACTGTTTTCAGGGAGTAAGTTTCTTCCCAGTCCATTATTATGGTAACAAAAAGTCATGGATCATCAGGGGCATCTTTTCTGATTGGTTTCAGAAACGTTTTGTACCAGCGGCTCATGCTCACTGCAGGGAAGCTGGACTGGATGACAACTGCAAGAGTTTGTTATTCTTTGAAAATTATCCTTGGCATCCTACAGCTAAAATTTTCATCAGAAGTAATGTTTATGCCAGGTACTTTACCCCAGATGTGACCTCATTAATTTAGCCACGTGATCAGGGCGCCCTTAGATCAATGAAGAGGCGATACCAAAATCCTTTCCTGAGCAGCATGCTAGCAGCAGTGAACAGAGGCATGGGTGTGAAAGCTTTGCCAAAGGAGTTTAACATGAAGGATGCCGTCTGTGCCGTGGCCGATGCACGGAGCAGTGACCACAGACACAGTTGTGCATGCCTGGCACAACCTCTGCCTGCAACTGTGCTCAGGGATGATGAACGAACAAGGTGGTGGTGACTTTGAAGGATTCCGCGTGTCCAGTGAGAAGAAAAAATAATGTCTGACCTGCTTACATGTGCAAAAAATATACCTTCAGAGTCCGTCAGGAAGCTGAAAAGAAGTGGTTACCGAAGACATTTTTAACACCCGTCCTGGGGCTGCAGTTGTTCCTTCATTGGCTGATGGTGAAATGTCGCAATAGCTCTGACTCAAAGTGATTCTGATAACAGTCGTGATGGAGACGGCATCGTTAACACTGCAGAAAAGGTGCCCACAGACGACAGGGTGAAAATGTGCGACGGGGTTTTGGAAAGACTAGGGCAGCATACCTTCGTAACAGAACAAGAAATCACGTCAGTGTATAGAATCAAAGAGGCAGAAACATTAATGCCGCAGAAGACTCCGGAGGAAACACTAGAAAAACCACCCAGCAGAACGCTCTGAGGACCCACTTTCTTGTTCCTCAGCTGCTTCTGATGTTTCTTCTCACGTATGAAAACAAAACACGGTGCACAGGAACTGTTAGTCAAATCATGGCATCGCGGGCGGAGACTGAAAGCCGTCGTGTGTTGCTGCTGCTGTCCGACAGCTGACACAAGGGGGTCCTGGTGCTGCCACGCCGCTTAGTCACCCTGAGCATGCTATTTCCTCACTGCATGAAGGGTATGTCTTGTTTTCACTGTTAAGTACTTACGTGTGAATAAGTGCAAGGAGATGGTTACTTATTGTACATATTCAGAGACAGGAATGATGGCGACGCCAAACAACCACAGCTGGTCCACGTGGGTGACACCTTTGTGTTCTGATGCTTCAGTGAAACTTTGTTTCATGCACAAAATTACTTAAAATATTGTATAAAGTTACCTTCAGGCTATGTGGATAGGTGTACATGAAACATAAATGAATTTTGTGTCAAGGCTTGGGTCCCATGCCCAAGATATCCCATTATATATATACAAATGCATACAAAATCCAAAAAAAATCCAAAATCCAGATCACATCCATTCTTAGGTATTTTGGAGAAGAAATATCCAACCTGTAATGCAAGAGTTATCTTATGTAGAAATTTTTTCCAGACTTCTATCCTCCTAAAAAGTTTTGTGATTTTTTGAATCTGAGAATTGGTGATGTCTGATTTTGTCCCCTGAAAGGTCAGCATAGAGTCTTGGTGTCGACTTTTCTTTCATGGGAGAAACCAGGAGCAGCTTGTCCAATATTTGAAGTCATTTTTCTTCATCTGTGCAGGGAACACACAGTGTAGGGCACACTGTCTCTCTTTGCTGCACTTAAGTGTTCCGGGGACCCTTGCGGGTTCCCTGCCTCGACCGCAGGCTGCCCTGGAACGAGTCGCGGCTGATGGAGCAAAGAGCATCTTCAGATGGCTGTCCTGCTGTGAGACACAGTGTGGGCTCATCATCAAAGTTACTGCGCTTTGCTTCGCTGGTGCTTTAGCATGACACTTTCTCTAAAGACGGAGAGAGAACAGAGCCGCAAAGCATGTATTGCTGCTCCTCGTTTAGCTGTTCTCCAACTCAGGTGGTTAACTAGTGCCGTCGTCTGCGGTGAAAGATTGACTTCATCAAGATAGTCCGGTGGGAAAACTGGCCTGAGCAGCTAGCATTCGGAATGGCATGATTGTTGCTACCACTGCTGTTGTAGAATTCAGCCTGCATCGCTCTGAACTTTGATGTGTGTTCACATTAAGGCTGAATCTATAAAATATCATATCTGAACAAAGCTATATCAACCCACTAACATTTTATTAACTACACATGATCTCAAGTCCAGTGCTTTCTTTCTCTCTTATCTCCTTCCCCTTTTCCTCCTGGCCTGCCTTACTGTCCCATCGGCATGTTCACTTTCAGCCCCAGATCACTGAGTTCACATCCCACCGCCCTTGAAGAGGCCCTGGGCTGCAGGCATGCTCACGGTGGCCGGACCCCGTTGGATGACGTGCACGCAGCTTGACACACCATCCTGTCTGATGCGTTTGCCCTCTGAAACCTCTCCCAGCAGTGCTGAGTTTGTTTATGTGCTCAACTGGTTTCCTTTGACAGGCTGTTTGTCTAGTCTTTACCGACTGCCCCATAAATATCTGCAAGGAAGTGGCCTTGTGGTTTCTTTCCTAGCAAGGCCTATAGCAGTGCACAGAACGTGGTAGACACCTGGCACTTAATTAATGCTAGTGGGATGAATACCCGCAGTACCCGGGAGCGAGAAGCTATAAATGGCGAACCCTAGAGTATAGAACTGGCGGCAGCAGGAGGGGAAAGCAGGGGTTGCTGGCCGTTGTCACTGAGAAGGAAGCCAGTGGGAGCGGCTCTGCCAGGCTTGTAGGGCTGCCCAGGGCCGGACTTTGAAGGCTTTACAGAAAAATTGCAGGATGACAAGTTATATCAGCTACAGACCCAGATTCTGGCTACTAACTTAGAAAGCCAGGTGGAAAAGAACTTCTCGTCCCAATATTCATAAAGCTTCCTGTATTTGTCCAGATTCTCTAGAGAAATGGAACCGATAGGAGAGAGATGATAGATAGATAGATATAGATATAGATAGATGATAGATCGATAGATAGATAGGTAAATAGACAGATAGATGATAGACAGAGATTTATGGTGAGGAACCAGCTCACACGATTCTGGAGGCTGAGAAGTCCCAAGATCCGCCATGAGCCAGCGGCAGTCCCACAGGCTGGTGGTTCTGTTCCAGCGTGGGTTTGAAAGCCGGAGCCCCAGGAGAGCCGATGATGTAAAATTCCAGTCTAAGAGTGAGTGCAAAGGCTGGAGAAGACCCACGGCCCAGATCAAGGACAGGCAGACAGAGAGGGCAGATTATCTCCCGCTCAGCCTTTTCGTTCTCTTCAGGCCTTCGGCGGACGAGACGAGGCTCCCCCACTTTGGGGAGGGTGATCTGCTTGGCTCAGTCGATGGATTCAAATGATAACTTCGTGCAGAAACACTCTTACAGACACACCCAGGATAGTGTTTGACCAAACACCCGGGCACCCCACGGCCCAGTGAAGTTCACACATAAAATTAACCACTACACTACCCGGGGCAGAATTCTAACTGGCCCTGCCTGTCCCTTTGCCCACTCGGGGCAATCCAGCCCTGTCAAGGCCATGGGTCAGGAAGACTGGCCAGCCTGGGGTTAGGCCTCCGCGAGGCCTCAGGATCAGAGCATAACACACCATCCCTTGAACTGACTCCTGACAGAAAAAAGAGAAGAACTTCTAAGAAAACAGAGGGTGGGGCAGAGAAAGCTCCCGACGCAACCACCTTTCTTCTCCTGGAATTCTGTGTTCTCTGTGATCTGAATCTCCCTCCTCCTCACAGCTCCAAACCGAGCCGTCTGGTCCAAGCAGAACATCGTCTTTCGGGTGCTCCTTTCTCCTTGTCCCTCCGTGCTCACGGCAGCTTTCTCTGCTTCTGCTCTTTTCCCCCTAACCGCGGAGTGGTGCTCTAGGACGCAAGCCATACCTGGGATCCGAGGCCCAAGTCAAAGCTCATCTCTTCCAGGGCAGCTTCAGAAGAGCCACCTCTGCTTCAAATGACCTCTTATTTGACAACTCACTTTGTCACAGTGGAACACTTGCTCCTCGGAACAGACAGAGGCACAACAGCTCCAAACTGTCAGGTGTAGGGGGAGAAAAACACATCCTGGCACGACACGTTCCTGGCGCCTCCATTGTACCAGGCAGCTGAATAACAGAGTGTTTTCCTTGTGTCTAATTCTCGGGCCCCAAAATTCAATAATACTCGTAACCATTTGTGTTTTTAGTAGGATCCAAATTATTTTATTAAATTAATTTTGCTGCTTCTTTTTGAAAGAATTTTTGTGATGATTCTTTCTTTCTTTCCTTTGCTGATTTATTTTTTTCCTTAATCTTTAGTGAGTGTCCACTGTGTAAAAAGCACTGAGACAGAGTTCCTGGCTAAAAATTGGAGAAAACAAAGTTAATGCTTCACTCGTATAATCTCATAGTCATTCTGTTATTTGGGATTCCTTCCCACCACCCGAGGCAGACACTAAATCATCTAGTATCAGGGAAGAAACTTAGAGTGTGAGTGAGCACAGAACTTCCCCAAGGTCACCTGGCTTAGGGGATGCTGCCGAGTGCCACCCAGACTCCTCCGTGATGACGCCTTTCCGCAGGGCATGCTGCCAGGCGGACAGCCCTCCATTGTTAGTGCTCTCCAGGGATTGCCTGGGTTGAAAAATCATCTTCTTCCAAGGGCAGCTGTATCCCATGACTGAGCAATGAGGGGGGAAAAGATGTGGCTCCTGCTTCCAACTCAGGGAGACTTGAAGGGCCCTTATGTCTTTACAGCACCTGCAGGATCTGCCAAGAACCTCGTTGGGACTGCATCGCCGCTCGGCTTCTCCCTCTGTCCAGGCTCCTCCTCCCTCTCCGTCAATCTCAGAACATCCTAATAAATGTCCAACACACACATCTCCACTTCAGATTTCACTTTCAACAGAACTGAACCTGCAACACACAGCCAATAAATCCTTTTTGCGTGAATAAGGAAGTTGGGATTCTGCTTCAATGCCCGTACCCTTTCTGCTTTAAATTACGCTTCCTGATGGAGTACAATAAATACATTTATAGGATAACCTTTATTTTTTTTCCCATGGGAGGAGAGTGTTGGTGCTAGAGACTCTGCGCTAGAGAAGAAATCTGCAAATCTGAGTTTCTCCAGAAAATGGATAACACGTCTTCCAGCTTCCTTTCTCTGCTGATGAATCTTTGTTACTTGGAGCCTGACTATACAGCTTATGTTAAAATTATGCTGAATAAATGCACATGCTGTTAGGAGAGGAACACTCATCTATCCCTATAACTACTCTACTTGCTCTTCTGTAAGGCAATGAGAAAGGCTGCAGTAGCTCAGTCAGTGGTGGCAGCAAATGACTCCAAGAATTATCCTTCAGGAGCGAGTGACGTTTTGGAACTAATGGCATATTCTTTAAGAAGCTGGAAAATGGCTCTGAAGATATTTACTTCTAAAAAAGTGTCACTTCTAATTCTGTTCATTGGTGTGACTTCAGTGCACCAAAGGCTAGGCTGTATGGTGGTAAAGCCCTCACCTGGTACTTACATCGTGATCAGTGGTTAGCAATTCATTATAATGTCATTTCCCAGAGAGCTGCGGCAGGTCCTCCTATTGCTCTACTGAAGACGGTTAGTTCTCAAAGTACCAGAAGAACTTTATTACAAAACTTCGTCCACCTGTGAGACTGTCCCATTTTGTGGAGGATGACAGCCACATGATCAAAGTATCTCCCTTGGCTTAGCCATAGGATAGAAAATACGACATGAAATTTTTAAGGCACGACAGGACCTGTGTCTTATTTTACTAGAACACTTTCCATTTTCAAAAGGAGTTTATGGAACTTGCTACATAATAATTCATTCCTACCTAGCAACTCTCAACACCACCTCTCTAAACTTTTCCCCAAATATCTTTAAAGACACCGTAAAACAAATAACAAGAAGAAAAAAAAATTCACAACACTGACAATGAACAGCCTAATGGGCACGGCCCAGCGGACATCATAATAACTGTAAGACCTCGTGTCACTGCAGTGCCGGGCCTCACTCCGTGACACAGAAAGTGCCTGAAAGTCATAGAAAGCCATTTCCAGCCTCTGCCATCTGCACCCACCAGGAGATCTTGTGGGCTGTATTCTTTGCAGGAGACCAGAGTGGACATCGTGGCAGGAAGTAAGGAAGAGGAGCCCGGAGTCCAGTGACAGGAACATGACATCGTTGAAATGATCAGAAACCCAGCCTCGGAGAGACGCCTCCTCCGTGCACAGAGTTTGGAGCCCCATGGACGGCACAGCTCTCACGCCTGGGAAGCCAGCCCTGCACCTAATAAATATTTAATAAATATTTGAATAATTAATTGATAGATAAGGTCTAAGAGTTCACTTGTTCTTTATTCCTCCTTAACTCAAAAGTTAACAATCACTGAAATAAAAGTGTGTTCTGTTTCACTACTTTCTTCCTGGATGCTTTTTAAAAATGAAACAAAACACTTATTGAATTAGAGTGAGTGACTGTTTAAGTTTATCGTCATCCACTGTCTTTCCTGAATATCCCTTTATCAGAATTTTGACACCTACAGGACCCGACAGACTTAACCCTTGCTAGTCATTGCACCGTGTCGCCATGCTCCTGAGTGCTTGTGACGGTGCTGCGTCCTTCCTGGAATTTAGGCTCCTCGTGGGCAAAACCCATCTCCCTGTTGTCTCAAGTGGTGGGATTTCCTTCCTTTTTATGGCTGGATAATATTTCCTTGTATATACATATACACCAAGTTTTCATTATACATTAGCCATCAATGAACTCCTAAGCTGTGTTCGTTTCTCAACAACTGTGAATACTACTGTATTTTTTACTTGAATTTTGTTGAGAGATTTTGTGTTCTCACCTCCCCCACACACAATGTGACAAATCATCACATTGTACACCTTGAATTTACACATTTTATTTGTTAATTAAGTATTTTAAAATTTAGTAAGTTTAATAAGTAAATACATCACAACCGTCACCTGCATCTTAGTGTCTTTGGGACCAGCAGAGAGCCTGGCTTAGGAAGAAGCTCATGGATTGAAACAAAAGTCATTGGGTGCAACATATAAATGGTAAACAGATGGAATGCAATGTTTTATGTTATCTACTCTCACTGGGAAAACTAGTAGAGAGGCCAGACTACAACACGATCTGTGGGAACAGCCCTAGTGGAAAAAGGGCTGCAAATAATTACCCATTGATCATCCCCTCCATGTACGTGAAATATTCATCATAGGCAACTCTGTAGCAACAGAAAGTAAACTGCTGCTTGCCTAGGGCTGGGGAACTTGTGGGGGGAATGGAGTTTACTCATGGGGACACCAGCTTTCAGACTCACCTTCACTCCAGCTCTGTGAGGGGGCTACCATTTCCCTATTAGTCAGTTAAATGTTTTGGGTAATCTCTGACTCACCTGTGCTTCCTGGGGCATAGAATCCCTCCCTGTTGGCAGCAGTGAGCCCTACAGCCCCACCCTTTCCTGTGGCTTTATGGCAAAGAGCTGGAAGAGACGGATGCCCACTTAAAACACAATGGCCAGGAAGCCCGTAGCTCTGCCGAGAGGTGGGGCTGACCACCTGTCAGCAGACAGACCTGTCCAATTCTTCACCTCCTAAAAATCAGCAATGATGTAACGATGCCCTACAATGTTTTTAACATAAAAAACGTAGAGAAGGAAGACTTTCAGCATTGAATTTTTTAAAGTGATTACTTTGGACTAATTATACAATTGTTCAGTGCCTTTACTTTGCTCTCCTCTGCGTGTGTGGATTCATGTTGGTGCTAATTGCATCCAGGTGTTCTGAACACAGCAGTCAAGCGCAGGTACAGAGAAACGAGAAGCACATCAAACGCGAAGGTTTGTTGGGGAAGCACCCACTGAACGTTTTCTGCTGTTGTTGGCTGACACGACACCATCTTCAGATTTGAGTGTTTTTTAAATGTTAATACCTGAAAAATGTTTTCTTTTCTCAGTGTCATCTTGAAATTTCTAAAAATTGAGCTATTAATTTGCAGTTCTTGATAAATAATCTGAAAAAAATGAACTATGCAAAAACTGGCATGACTCAGAGCTAATGGAAAAGTTTACTGTGTAGAATTATATTCCCGGCCCCCGAATCAGTGACGGTCTCTGACCAAACCTGTAGGGCACCTGTTAAGGGTGAAGGGGTCCCTCACAAAGGTAGCTGAAGTCCTACTCACTGATACTGTGAACGTGAGCTTTCTTGGAATAGGGTCTTTGCCGATGTGATCAAGTTAAGATAAGGTCATCTGGGCACCCCTAATCCAAAATGACTGGCGTCCTTACAAGAGGAAGGAAAGAGACACGGACACGCAGGGAGAAAACCATCACTGAAGTGATGTGTCTACAAGCCAAGGATGCCAAGGACTGTCAGCAACACCAGAAGCCAAGGGAAAAGCACGGAACAGATGCTCCCAGGGAGGTTTTGGAGGGAAAGTGCCTTGCTGACACCTTGACTTTGGACTTCTTACCTCCAGAACTGTGAAAAACTACGTGTCTCTTATTTCTAGCCTCCCAGTTGGTGGCACTTTGTTAGAGCAGCCCTAGGAGATTGACACAGAGCTCTTTCCTTGTTTCATTATCAAAAGCTGCTCAAAGGAAAACTCAGGTTTTAGGTAAGTTTAAGGAACTGTCTTAGCTTGATCATTTTTAGGGCATTCCAGATAACAGTAGTAATGTTCCCTTTTACTGCCCACCTTGTGGCAGGAGTGACGAGGAACTTCCCTGGCGTTCTCCCATGAAACACATCAGTGGTCACAGCAGCTGTCCCTATTGCCATTTGCAGGTGTGGGGAGGGGGAGGGAATCTGAAGTTACGGACATTAACTAGCTTGCTGGGGTTGAGCTACTAGTAACTGGCGGTGTCCAGACCTGTATGTACCAAAGCCGTACAGCCACAGGAGTTTTGCTTTGGTAAAATTGGGATGACCTTTGGAATTCTGTAAGATGGGGATATGAATTGGACCTTGTTTCTGGGATATGTCCAAGGAGTTCTGCATGTCAGGCCGTAAGGCCAGCTTGGCACAGTGGGTGCTATGTAGAGACTGGCTGTTGAAATTATTTCTATTATTTCATTTTTATTATATTGTCTTCTGGTTGCTTTTCTGTGCTCCTGAAGTTACAGTGAAGTGGGCACCCAAAAAGTCTGCTTTATCCCAAAGCCCATCCCTCTGTTTCTGTCCCTTGGGTGGTGTCAGTGGCATGCTGTGTGGTTAGGCTTTTTCAACCTGAGAGACAATTAATGAAAGTAGTAGATATCTCGTTGTTGCATGACATGGCTGACTATAATGGAATTTATTTGCCATTGAACAAACCTCTGAAAAACAATGACCGATAAACTTAACCAAAAGGTTATTTCAACTGAAAATAAAATCAATAGTGCTTAATATACTTGAATTTCAAATGAAGTCATGATTGCTTTTTGCTGACACTACTCTACTTACTCAAAGCCCTGCACCAACACTGAATAAATAAATCTAGGGGCTTAAACTTTAGGATTAGTAAACGGCTTTTCTCTGAGCAGAAAATTGTACAATGATCCCTATGCTGTTAATCAATGAAACAGATTAACATTCATGAGCCCAGGCTGAGGTCTGTCTCAGTTTCAAATACTTGTATCATGGTCTCCAAATCTTAAACAACTCACTGAACATCCCTCGTGCCTTAGCTTCCTAATTCCTAAAATAGGGCCGATGATAACACCTGCTACATTGGGTTGCTGGGCAGATCGTGTGAGTTCAAACACATAATGTGCTTAGCACAGTGTCTGACATATAAAAAGCAGTCAGAAAAGGTTGGCATTATTATTATTTAGATGTTTTGCAAATTATTAATTTTGTTTTTTCAGGTGCTTATTTTTATTAGCATATTTTTTCTGCATATTCCTTAGAGAGCATTGAGGCATGAACTGGGTACGACTCTACCAGGAGCCCAGTTACACCGGCAATTCATCCATAGCCCCCCATACCCCCACACCCTGCTCAGATGACTGGAAAGGACAGAGGACACAGCCCCCCACTCCGGTGTCTCAGGAAGCCAGCTCCCCCAGGACCCCGAGCCCAGGGCTCCTCTGAACTCTGCGCTAAGCTGCGCAGTCGAAGGACGGAAGCCCGGCACGGGCACCCAAAGGCAGGTGGGGACGTTCTGGTGCGTTTCCTCCTCTCAACTACCTAATGCAAAATCCGTCAGGAAATCTAGGTTTATGTATCCTTAGAGAGTGTTTACGCAATTTACCAAAAAGAATATAAAATGTACAATAACTTCTTTCTAAAATACAAAAGACATTTCCATCGTCGTTGACGTATAAGGTAATAAAACATTGATTTAGACAATGGGGGCGTATGCCACGGAAACAGCAAGATAGCTTGGGTGTGGGGAAAGGGTTAATACTTACATATCACTACCACGTGCTGGGCATTTTATACTGTCCTTATTTAAATTTCATGTCAACCTAGTATAGCAGGTTTTGTACCCATTTTAAGAAATGGGCACTTACTGTCAGAGCTGTTGAATAACCCGGGCCGTATTACACAGCCCGGGTAGTGGCGGAGGGTTGGGGCGTCCACCACCCCATCCCGGGCTCTCCTGCCACCCAGGGCCCCTCCCCTACAGCCCATCCCGCTGAGCAGCTGGGGCCCTCAGGAAAGACAGCAGGCTCTTCCCGCGGTCTTCCTGCAGGTCATCCACTTTGCCTCTTTAAATTGCACCAGATTAACAGCCACTCAGTCTCCCCAGGATGTCCCCAGATTTGAAGTATTAATAAATCCCTCCTCCTGCAGCTCTGTGTGCTGGGGCAGTGCCGACGTCCTCCTCTTCCCTGTGCAGTCAGAATCGCCCATACATCATAGCAGCAGGTCAGTCTTCTCAGAGAAGCCCACAGAGATGGCAGGCAAGTGGGTACAACCACACAGGAATTTAGGTTTTGGGTTTTTTTCCTAAAGCAATAGAGGAATCCACTCATGTATTCCCATTTACCCGTTACTTTAATCCTGATATACCTTCCTAAATGTTAGACAAGAAGCAGTCAACACCACTGCTCTCCATTTGGACCTGGGGCTCGTCAGAGAGGCTCTCTGCCCCCACCAAGGACCAGGCCGCATCTGGCTGCCGCCGTCCAAAGCCTGGGGGCCGATCGCCCTGTTTCTCTTTCTGTGCGGATGCTGAAATGTGCCCAGCTGTAGCATGTTTGAAAGCTTCATTATTCCTTTTTGGCTGTAATAAGGGCCTTAGATTGAAACAGAATATCTAATTACGTTGGAAGGGGAAATATCGACATTCATGTATAGAGTATCTTCCTGGTAGCTTCACAGACACACATTCTGTTTAATGGGCTACACTAGAGCTACCGTTCACTCCCACCGCTGCAGAAAGCGTGCAGAGAAGATACTAGGGCCAGCAGAGTGGCGAGGCAGTGGCTACGTAGCTTTGGTTTCCCAACATACTCGGGTTATGTCAGAATAAAAAGAGGCTTTGAGGGCTGGCGCTGGCTGCCGCAGCAGCAGGGGCCGGAGCAGAACTCCACTGCAAGGTGCTGGAGATGTTTACATGTTGTTTTCAAGTTTTAGGCTTGAATCTGGGGCATCTGAACTTCAGGAGAAGGAGGACCAAAGCGAGGAAGGGCGAGACGGTTTCAGACGAACACGAGAACAAAGCAAGGGCCGAGCGGTGGATTGTGGGGTTGCCCTAGTTCTGGCCACTTCAGTTTGTGATAAGCAGTCGGGAGCTGCCTGCATCGCCTTTGATTTAATTTGCAGCCTGCCCCTTTCAGGACAAGACTCATTCAACGTTATGTAACAGAAACTGGAAAAAACCCTCTCTGCCTAGTTGGTGAATTAATTGATGTCTTTGAAGCCCTGGGGGAGCTCTGTGGGCAGCCACCTTGCCGTTTCCAAGTGAGAAGAATAGAAAATTACTCAGGGGAATATTATTTTTTATTTTCCTTCGTGAGACAGGAGAAAAGAAGTTTGGGGGTTGTGAACTGGAAGAAATATGTGTAACTAAACGTAGTAATTACATTATTCAGTGCAGGCTAATGCTGTAGTTGTATTTATTTTTGCATGAGTTTTTTTTTTTTCCTTTAAGAGTCAGAGCCTATATTTGTAGGAGCAAAGGCAGGGATTTTTTAAAAAAAATTATTATTATCATGAAAATATTGGGAATGCCCTTGAACGTGTTATAGTTATAAAAGCGAAATACACCTCTGCTTCTGAGTGATGTTAATGGGCTCCAGGCCCCCACTGGGGGTTCTAGAAAACACTCAAACTTCCATGTATTTTGTAAAGAAACTGGGTGTTGATACTGAGACTGCGTCACCGGGAAATCCGACCGAAAACACGGGCTTGGTAAGCTGTTCAGAGATTTGAGTCTGTCCTCAGGCAAGAGAGAGTCGGCTCTTCATGGGGTCTATTTTAAGAACCTTAGCAGAAAGCGAAAGCGGTGAAAACATTTGGGTACTTCTCCCGGCTGGTTAGCTTGGAGAAGATGCTGTCGTCAAGGCTGGGCTTTGTTAAAAGGGCAGGTGCCATCGACATGTGACCCGCACCCTGTGAAAACCGGCCAGAGTTAGGCCCAGTCTTGACAAAGGGCAACCGTGCCCTTTCCACTCAGTTGAAGGGCAGCCCGAAAAGGCAGGTCTTGAGGAAATCCAGGAAAGAAGAGGGGGTGTTTTCTTAGCTGAGTGTTTATTGAGGTAGTCGTACCTCCACATGCATGTGTAAGTAATAATCCAGAGAGACCCTGTGTACCCTTTGCTCGGTTTCCCCATGGTAACACCCTGGAAAACTGCCGTGCAATGTCACACCCAGGGTAGGGACGTTGGCAAACTCCGCTAATCGCACCCAGATTTCCCCAGTTTCCTCACACTCATTTGTATGGGGGTGTGTGTAGGTTTAGCTCTGTGCAATTTTACTGCATGGGTAGGTTCCTGCCTCCACCATCGCAATCGAGATACAGAACAGTCCTGCAGGCCTTTTCCTTCTGTTAAAACAACACCCACATCCTTTCTGCCCCACTCTTCACCTCCCAGGCCCTAAGTTCTGGCAACCACTAATCTATTCCCCAGCATTTCTAAAATTTTGCTGTTTCAAAAATTTATGTAAATGAAATCAGATAGAACATAACATTTTGGGGACTGGCTTTTCTCACTCAATATGATTCCTTAGAGGCTGTCCTAACTGTTGTGGGTATCAATAGCTTTTTCCTTTCTGATGCTGAGTGGTGGTCCATGGTGTAGATGTTCTGTGGCTTGTCTAACATTCCTTAAATGAGAGAATATTTGGTAAGCCAAAGTAGAATTCTTAGTAAAATTTTGACTGAATATGAAGGACAAATATAACCAACTCAACTTCATTCACAAATTCTAAAAATGAGTTTGTTGTGTGGGATTCCAAAAAGTGAAGCTCTGAAGCTTATCAGCGTGCCTCTGGCATTTCCAGTGCAGCAGGCAACCCAAGGAGCAAAGACACGCTATGTATATCCAGGTACATTACATAATATATGAAAAGGAGAGAGGTACTAATGCCTCACTCTTTTATGTATTCACTACACTGGTGATGTGAATAGCATTTTATTTCCTAATGTTCTCATATTATTCTCATGAAATTATCTTCCAGTTTCTATGCTTTCCCTATAGCATCTCCATCAGGGAGAGAATGTGCGCCCTGCGAACATAACCATGGTACTTTGTTGGTCAGTTTAGTTTCCATCTTCAGTTAACTTGGCCTTCTGGTCTGCACATCTGTCCCCTGTGAACGCTGCATAGTTGTTGGTGTGAACAATGTCCTTCAAGCCAAGTACAGTCACGGGAATCGATTTCTGCACCTGCAAAGCTGAGGGTTAGACCCTGGGCTCTGGCCACCCTCCAAGGCTGGGTACCCTGGGAGACCTGCCCTGACCTCAGCTGATCGTGTCCTCTAACTGTCATCTCATCTCAGGGCCTCTCAGTCGCTGCCACATGGAGCATGCTGAGAAGGGAGAAGAAAACGGAAGGTCGTAGAGAGTCAGAGCCCGAACTCCCTCTGGTAGCTGATTTCCACCTCTTGTTGACTGATCAGCTGGTCAGTTGTTTGCCTGCAAAGCAACTTTTCACAGGAAAGTTGGCAGAGTTTTCTAGACTTCTTGGCCCATTTTGTTTTGCACTGGTAACATTGTTCTTAGCGAATTGAACCTGCTGCCTAGAACATTTGCCTTGATTACTGCCAAACAACTATGTCTCTTATGGATTCTCAACTATCCCAACTTCATCTAACAAATGCTTCCTTACTGAAGCTTTATTTTTACTGGATGTCATTTTTAATATTCTTTATTTTTAGAGCATCTTTAGATTCACAGCAAAACTGAGCGAAAGATACAGAGATTTCACGTATACTCCTGCCCCCCATGCACCCCCCCACGAGAGTGCACATTGGTTAGAATCGACCAACCCACACTGACACATCATTAAAAGTCTACAGTTGAGATTAGGGTTCATCTTGGCCTTGTATTAATACATTCTCTGGGTTTGGAAAAATTGATATTAACCTATATCCACTATTATGGTATCATGCAGAGTAGTTTAACACTGCTGTGGCATTAATAAGCATGGTTCTGCATTTCATAAAAGTATCAGTCCATGAAAAATAGTAAATAAAAATTTTGGACTTTGCCCACAGGTAATAAAGAAGCACGGGTAAAATACTATCTTCAAATTATTTTAAGACTTCCTTAAGCAGTTCTGAATTTTCTTTGTGTTAATATCTAAAAATACAAATTACATGTTATTTTAATTTTTTAAGGTGTTATACCCAGTAAAATCTCTTTGATCGGAGCTATCTATCAATATGTAGACATTTGGAAGAAAATAACAACTAAGATACCAGAGGTTTAAAATGAAAAGTCCTCTTTGTCCCATCGTTCAGCATTTCTATTAAACGCGTTGATTTCTTTTCATCAATACTGCTGAGTAACCACACTTGGATAAGGATTTTGTATCATCCCCCGGACTTCAGTTCCCTCCGCTGAGTACAAGAAGCGTGAGCGAGGGAGGGGATCGTCTGTGTTAATACCAGGGGGTTCCCTTGAAACTGCACTTATCAGTCATCTTTACTGTTTTGCTTATTTTTAGGTTAGTATTAAAATTCAGTAGAAGAATTGTGTTTGGAGAGTCACAAAAGGCTAATAAAATATCATTCACGGGTCAAATTTTTGCATTGTTTATGAAAATCGTTTCAATGAGAATATTCTGCACTCTTGGTATACCAAATACTCACACAACCTATAAGAGATTACAAAGAAGTAGATGATATTATCCTTTGCTGGACAGACGAGATCCCTGAACAACAAAGCCAGGTACCAGTGAGGAGGCTAACAGGAAGGGGAAGAAGAGCAAGCTTGGTCTGTGTTGCAGACTTCCATATTGCACGAACTCAGAGCGAGGGAGAGGGGAGTCTGAGACGGTTAATTCAAGAAGACTGCTTCTACGGCCAGACTGTCCATCCTGGACTTAACAGCACCCAGGATTTGAATTGGCAGAGGGACAACCGCTGACAGCTGTCCAAAATGGTTTTGCAAGTGGGGATGAGACAAGGCTGAGGTTCGGGGGTTTGATCGGAACTGAGGTGGACAGGGGTGGGGGGAGTGAAAGATGGTCGGAGAGTTGTTGTGTTTAAGGATAACCTGGATGTCAAGACGGGAGAAGTTGGCTTTGATCCAAAAAGCAAGCAGGATTCCTGTGAGCCAGAGAGCAGCGTGATAAAGGCAGCAGGCAATGCACAGTGTATGCGTGTACTTTTCAGTCACATCTTCAGATGCGTGTGTGCTTGCTGGATTTTAAATTCCAAAGCTCTTGAGCATGAGTCAAGAGTCACTGCAAAAGGCCCATTTCTCAATTACAATTGCCCTGGGGCAGAATGTGAGAATTATCATCAGAACTCTTAGGAGGTATATTTGTTCTCCATCAAAAGCAGTCAACTATGTAATTATCACTGCCACACTTTGTAGTTCGGAATTAAAAGTATGTATGGCTGGTTTTATTACCCAAAAAGCAAGGAAGAAAGGAAGGGTGGGAAAGGAAGGAGGGAAGAAGAAGGAAGGAAGCAAGCAAGGAAGGGAAGGGAGGGAGGGAGAGAGAGAGAGAGAAAAAAAGCGAAGCTAGTTTGGATGTAAAAAGATACAGTTAAACATGTCCAGTGGAGATCTTGGAGAGCCTGAGCAGCTTGCCAAAGAATATGGGAGGGGGCCTATTGGAAATCACCTAGAATTACACTGTCCTAATAAAACACTATCCGATGCATGCACTGTGTCATCTGATGGGATAAAGCCCCTGCCTTAGTCTAGAAAAGGTATATCAACAATCCCTATGATATTTTATTGTGTACATTGGTATCACTAATTTCATGCATGAAATTTTTCATCACGCTGGCTTTTGTGTGTGTGTAATTTTCATCATTAGTAGAAGAAAGAAATTGGCTCATCCTTATAGGAAATAGTTTAATAAGACAAATATATGAGGGCTGTCCAGAAAGTATCCAGACATGTAACTGTTTCCATTATATTAACAATGGCTGGATACTTTGTGGACAGCCCTTCTATTAAAATTTTTAAGATAGATGTTCCCAGATTCAGACATAAGTATTAAGGCATTTAGTCTTGGTTCTAGAAGCACAAAAAGCACTCTGCATCCACGGGGTCTGCATCCATGGACTCAGAAAATATTCAGAAAAAATAAACATTAAAAAAAATAACAGTACAACAAAAAAGATAATACAAATTGAAAAAAAGCAATATGACAGCTATTTACATATAGTATTTACATTGTTTAAGTATTGTGAGTAATCTAAAGATGATTTAAAGCAGCAATCCTCAAACTTATGGCACGAGGGATGGGTTTCATGGAAGACAATTTTTCCACACATGGGAGAGGGGGCATGGTGGAGGAGGTGGGGGTGAGGGGAGGGGAGGTGCAGAGCTCAGATATATGGCCCAATTCCTAACAGGACACAGACCAGTACTGGGCGCCCGGTGGGGGGTCAGGAACTGCAGATCTAAAGTATACAGGAGAGTGTGTGTAGGTTATGTGCACATACTATGCCATCTTATGTAATAGACTTGACCATCCACAATTTTAGTCTCCACAGCGGTGCTGGGACCAATTCCCTGTGGATACCAAGGAATGACTGTATACTAAAATGTTGTCATTGTACAGCCCATCATCCAAAATTTTACCACGTTTTCTGGTACCCTTGGGGAAATACCAACTGTAAATATAAGCACATTACTTTATAGGTGTAAGGATTATATAATACTCAAGGGTGAGATATTATTGACATTCATGCTGTCTACACTGAAATCAAAAGAGGTCCCCAAAATTCTTTGCCCTGGAGTAAGCAGCTCTTTGACAAGTCAGGCTTGGCTATCTGAGGAAAGAGTGGGAAACAGGGTGGAATTGCTGGGTGCTGCTGGGTGGCCCAAGGGGGCCAAAGTCAATACCAGCCAGCCACCCATGAGTGAGGGACCATGGTGGGGGTGAGGTGGCCACCATCATATTTGAAGGATTAACAGCCTTTGTTCCAACTGTTGGTCTATACAATGTTTCCTTAAAGAAATAACATTTGAGGCATCCCAGGTTAATTATTGCTTATTAAACCATTTTCATCAGAATAAGCATGTACCCACATTTTATTATATTCTGGAATGTATCTGTCTTTAGAATCAGAATTTTATGTTCAAGGCACAAACCTGCAGCACTACCTGGGTCTGACCACGAAGTTGTCCACGTTAGGATGCTGCTCTATAAATTCAACCTTTCTGCAGATACTCTGTTTCCGTGCAACTGAAAAGAGTTTTAAAAATCTCAAAGCATCTGTTGAGTGTTTTCTCAAAAAAAAAAAAAAAAAGAGCAAACTTTCACACTTCCTCCTCAAATCACACAATTTGTCTGTGGAATGCTACATAATCCTTGCTGTTGCCTTATACCTGCTTTTAGCTGAGGCAATTTTTAACACACTGCTTTGTGCTTGTAGATCTTATTAACTCAGCAAATTTGGAGGAATTTATAATAAACAAAGTGGCAAGGGTCAAATGTATTTATTTCTCTTCTAATACTTTCCACGTTGGTGACAAACACTCTGTATGCTTCAGTTGATGAAAACAAATTGAATAAAAGAAAATCAATGAAACACTCTGCAGGGGGACCCCACTGTGGGAGGCCTTGCGATTTCCTACTGTCCTTGAAATAAGGTTTTTAGTACAGGAAGACATTTTTTTCGCTTGATTGAGGCTCATATAAAGTATCAATTGATTAATTTACTGCTGGGACTGCTCTGCTTTTCTGCTTCACGGTAATTACCATACAATACAAGATGCAGGCAAGATGGCCTTGGGTTTCCTACCAATAACCAGCGCGTGTGGAGGACACAGTACCACAGTAGGCGCTCCGCCTTTCTCTTCTGACCTTGGACTACAGAGGATTTTCAGCATTGAATTTTCTAAGGCACTTGATGGTCTTTGAAAAACAAAGAGAAAACAGTCATGTGTCTCTTCTATCTCAACGGGATAGGTAGTTTTGTATTTTTTTACAATACAAACATCTTATTCTCACGTCTTCTGTAAAAGTTGAAAATGCATTGCACTAAGTAATAATTCAAGGCTAAGCATTAAATCCAATAAAATTTACTGAAAGGGATTCCCAGAACACTTCTAAGAAGAAAAGAAAAAAAAGAAGACATGAAAGAAGTGTCATGTGACACATTAGTTGTTGAGAAATAAAATAAAAAGGAAAAAACTTAGGTCTGTCATTTCAAAGTCGGGGATAAAGTCACTGCCTGTTAAATCCCACACATGAAAACCATGCTCTTTTTGAAAACAAAAGACTTCTACTCATAACAAAGGTATTGACAAATCCCGTGTTCACTTATGTAGGGACTCTCGTACACCTTCCATTCTTACATTTATTTCTTCCTAGTAACTGATAATTAAACTAAACTCTTCCTGTAAACTGGGGTTAGTAGCTTGAAGGCTTGCAGGAAAAAAACGCTTTAAATGACTTTATAACACTTAGCTCTGTGGCCAGCCTCTATCTTATAAAATTATTGTGCACCCTAGGCTTAAAAGAATGCAAATCTAAACCAATTTAATGAATTCTCTATTTCAATTATATTTGATAAAATATGCTGGTAATATGAGAGACTCCGCCAGAGTTGTAACTGAGAAAGAGAATTAAGCATGCGTTTTCAAAGGTCTAAGAAAAATATGGGAATTGGAAGATAGCCTTTGAGAAAATAATCATAATAACGTAGGCCATGCTAGGACATTTCATGGAAAAGTGCGTGTACACGTGACATCGAGGAACTGAGGCCAACTGTGACAGGCAGAACACTGGCCTCCAAACCTGTAAATGTTACCTCGTATGGCAAAGGGAACTTTGCAGATACGATTAAGTTAAAGATTTTGAAATGAGGCACACGTATTACCACAAAGTCTTTGTAAAAGAGGCAGGACTGTCAGGGTGAGCTCGCTGGCTTTGAAGACAGAGGAACAGCCCCTGAGCCACGGAATGCCAGGGGCTTCCAGAAACTGGAATGGGCAATGTTCTGTGTGAACAAGGCAGATATGCACCTGGGGCTTTCAGAAGCAGACCTATGTTGGTTTTACATGATCAGAATCTTGACAGCACCCTGGCTGTTCTCGGGGCCCCCTCCTGCTTTTCTTGCCATCCATGTGACCCACACCTGTGACAGCCGGCATCCTGCACCACTACTGGTCACTGCATTTAGTGTAGGTGCAGTGCAAGGCCCAAGCCAGCAGGCCACTCCTGTCAGTGAGACTTAATGGCCACCTTTGGTTTGTGTCGTGGAGGACAATGCATTTTGTTGGGTAGGTAGTAAGACAGATTGTGAGCCCAGAGCTGGGTGGGAGTAGCCACCCTGACACCGCTAGAGGAGAACCTTCTGAAAATGAGAACCTTCTGAGTCCTTCTGAAAATGAAGCCGACATCAAAGAAAGCAGAGCTGAGAGAGGACGAGCCTGAGACTCAGATGACCCTGATGACATCACCCACACCTTTGGGTGTGACATCACCCAAATGACATCACCACACCAACTAAGCCTCTTCAGCTGTGTGGACCAAAACATCTCCTCTTCTGGTTTTACTTACAACCAAGAATCCTCTGTGAGAAAGAAACAGTGTATATTTTCTCTTTTTCACTTAGACACATGCGATTCCTGCCAGGGTGGGCTTTCATATATGCAAATTGGGCATTCAAAAGGATGACCTAAAGAAACAAAAGGTCAGCAATAGCCCAAATGTTCACAGTGAGATGACTCTGGCATCTAAGGGGATGAAGATAGCCCAAGAGAGGAGTCCAGAAGAAGTCCAGACCTATCACCAACCTCAGAAAGGCTGAGAAACAACAGCCACTAGCAATGGAAACCACAACGTTAGGTGTACAGGACACTGAGCTTCAAAAAGTGCTTCCTGTTTATTTTCCAACTCACTGGAGGAATTCCTGGGCTATACATAGGACAGGATGTCATCATCTTCATCTTACAGATGAAGAAGTTGGTGTTTAAAGTTGTTGCATGTTCAGCTCTGGTTTCAGGCTTTACACGATGACCCTCATTCCTGACCCCAAACCCTTTCCAAGACCCAAACTTATGTTCTAAACTGGTGACAGTTCTTTGCATCCTAACTTGTACTATCTTAATTATTTTTTCCCTGTAATGTAGGTGTACCCTGGCTTCCCCTGGAAATATTTGGACACTACAGTTACCCTGCCTACGAAGTCCCTTTGACAATGAGTGTTTAGAGCAATGGCATTCAGAATCAAATAAAAGGTCTTGTCTTCAGTGTTTTCTTAATTCGATAAATGCTGAATTGCAAATCAATAGGAGCGGCGGCTGGTTTGGAATGAGAAGGAAGGGTGTTCAGTTTGCTTTGTAGCCTACCTCCCACGGCACAAACCAGACTGTGAGCAAGAACCATCAGAGTCACGCGTTGTGCTGTATCCACCTTGGCTCTTGGGTGGATTCCATCCAGATCCCATCCAACCCCTGGCCATGACTATGGTGTTAGCTGGAGGATTTAAATGCAGCAACTCCTCGCTGCCCCAAATACTGAGAGTGTGGGCTGTGCAGGTTTTGCAAGAAGCGAGGGAAGTTCAATTTAGAAAGGCTTCAGGAAGGAAGGCAGATTTTAGTTGTGTTTATGACGGATGTAAAGCATGACCCAAATTCATTAATGTGATGATTAATGAGCTTAAATATCATGACCTTTAATCACTTTCTCTTTAGAATAGGGGCAATGATCTTCCTCCCAGGTGTTTGCTTTGAGTGCATAACGTTTCATACACTGAAAGCAGCTATGTAAATTAGTACCAACAATGGTGTTGATAGTGTTTTCAGATAATATTTGAGAAGGTCAGAGAGAACCAAAAGGGTTTTCATAATTTTTGGTAGCACAGATGATCCTCTTTGAACAGGGAGGCCATCTGTCCTCTGTGACGGGGACATAGTCTTACTGAGGGGAGCACAGAACAAGGACTGTGCCTTCCACAGAGGAGGGCTTGCAGGTTCAGTGAAATGTAAAGAAAGCTTCCTAACACGAAGACTAAAATGCACCGAAGTTGATTAAAGTCTTGGATTCTCTTCCTGGCAGGAGTTAGAATAATTTATGCATTTTCCATCTAAAGTTTCCTGTCTGATTATACTGAGGAGAACAAAGTCATTAAAGGCAATTACCATGTTAATAGACAAGAGACTGAAACCACTGAAGGTTGGGTAAGTCCATCTTCCCGACACACACAGTAGTTTGCATTTCTGCCTGTAGGTTTCCTAATGAATAGGAATCGGTAATCAGCATGTTTCATATTCGTAATGCAATCAAAATGCATAGTTGATTGAACTCGTCATTTAATAAACCTAGAAAATATTCATAACAGTTGTGATAATTAGGGTATGTTTTTTATATTGTTTATTGAGGTATAATTACATATAGTAGCATGTACAGAACTTAAATTCACTCCATGATAAGTTTTTTAAAATGTATACCATGGAGTTCTATTCAGCCACAGAAAACAATGGTGATCTAGCACCTCTTGTATTATCCTGGATAGAGCTGGAGCCCATTCTACTAAGTGAAGTATCACAAGAATGGAAAAACAATCACCACATGTACTCACCAGCAAATTAGTATTAACTGATTAATACTTAAGTGCACATATAACAGTAATGTTCATCAGGTGTTGGGCAGGTGGGGGGAGGGGATGGATGTATTCAAACCTAATGAGAGAGGTGTGCAGTGTCTGAGGGATGGACACACCTGAAGCTCTGACTTGGGCAGGGCAAAGGCAATATATGTAACGTAAACATTTGTATCCCCATAATATTCTGAAATAAAAGAAATAAAAATAAAATAAAATGTATGTTCTTATGGAACCTATATCCAATCGAAATGTATATCATTGTTTCCACCTAGAAAGTTCCTTCGTGTTTCTTAATATATATTTTCTTTCCCACACCCAGGAAAGCCAACATGCTGAGTTATATTCCTATAAATTAGCTTTGTCTGTCCTTGAACTCCATACAAAAGGAAATGTATAGTACATATCATATCCAGGTCTGCCTTCCTTCACTTAGCATGATATTTCTGACATTCATCTATGTTGTGTGCCTCACTAGTTCTTTTCTTTTCTTTTCTTTTCTTTTCTTTTCTTTTCTTTTCTTTTCTTTTCTTTTCTTTTCTTTTCTTTTCTTTTCTTTCTGCCCTCACCAACACCCACACCCTGCCACTGGTTGTTTTTCTTTGCTGTACAAGTGAAGGACGTATCTCTCTCTGTTTCTGGAGAGCTGTTCATAGAACTATGTCACATGAAACAATTCACAACTGCAAAGATGTGGAAACAACCCAAGTGCCCATCAATACATGAGTGGATTAACAAAATGTGGTATATGAACACCATGGAGTTCTACTCAGCCACAAAAACAATGGTGAACTAGCACCTCTTGTATTATCCTGGATCAAGCTGGAGCCCATTCTACTAAGTAAAGTATCACAAGAATGGGGAAAAAAAGCACCACATGTACTCACCATCAAAT
>CAUYRT010097516.1:0-82428 GCA_963574885.1 Lepilemur ruficaudatus
TGTGTGTATGTGTCCATTTATAATGTGTGGATTCTCGCCTTTACAGCAGGTAGAAGAATCCTTAGACAATGAGATTGAAAACTAGATTTTAAAATATATAAGGGCCAGGTGTGGTGGCTCATGCCTGTAATCCTAGCACTCTGGGAGGCCGAGGCGGGTGGATTGCTCAAGGTCAGGAGTTCAAAACCAGCCTGAGCAAGAGCTAGATCCCATCTCTACTTAAAATAGAAAGAAATTAATTGGCCAACTAAAAATATATAGAAAAAAAAATTAGCCGGGCATGGTGGCGCATGCCTGTAGTCTCAGCTACTCAGGAGGCTGAGGCAGTAGGATCGCGTGAGCCCAGGAGTTTGAGGTTGCTGTGAGCTAGGCTGACTCCACGGCACTCACTCTAGCCTGGGCAGCAGAGTGAAACTCTGTCTCAAAAAAAAAAAAAAAAATGAGAATGACAACAAGCCTCAGTCATACCTCTTTGTATCTAAGCAGTAAAAGCAATACGTTTTGAAAAGTACAAATTGCTACACCAAAATATAAAATTTGAGTATATTTTAATGGATGTGACTCATCCCTATTTTGCTGTATCTTTCTCCAACCAGCAAAAGTTTTCTAAGGATTCACCACTAGTCTGGCAGAGGAACTAAAGTTCTTAATTGCTTCTGTTCCTCTGGAATTGCAAGAATCACCCATACTGCATGACTCATGCTGAGACCTGGAGCTTTAAACCATATCTGAACCTACATGGGAATGAAGGGGGACATAATTATTCAAGGAGGTATATTCATTAGCCCCCTTCCCACCTCTCCACACCCAACTCCTCACTCACTGCCAGAGCCTTAGTTGGTCCCTGGGGAACCTTTGTGTGGATTAGCAAAAGATACTCCTTCAGGTGGTGTGTCTCAAGTAGTATATTAGTCTGGGTTCTCCTGAGAAATAGAACCAAAAAGAGATAGATAGATAGATAGATAGATAGATAGATAGACAGACACACAGATTTATAATGAGGAATTGACTCATGCAGTCGCAGAGGCCGAGAATACCTAATATCTGTAGTTAGCAAGCTGGAGACCCAAAAAAGCCAATGGTATATTCTAGTCTGAGTCTGAAGGCCTGAAAATCAGGCAAGTCAGTGGTGTAAGTTCTAGTCCAAGTCCAATTCTAAAGGCAGAAGACAGACAGCAAACTTTCGCCTCCTCTGCCACCTTTTTGTTCTAGTCAAGCCTTTAAGAATTGGATGAGGCCCACTCACATTAAGGAGGACAACCTGCTTTACTTGTCTACTGTTCACATGTTAATGTCATTCAGAAACATCCTCACAGACACATGCAGAAAAATGTTTTACCCCACATCTGGACATGGTGCAGCCCAGTCAAGTTAACACTTAACATTAACCATCACAAGTGCGGTGCGTGGTGAGTCACAGGCTGCACTCCAGGCCCCACATGCCCAACAGGCAGGGACCCTGGCATACAGCTCAGTCTACACAATCTGTACTACCAACTGCTCTGAGAAATGGCTTCCTCTCTCCTCTACTACGATCAGGTACCTTAGAGTCCTGCCTTTGTGACTCACTTAAATTGTTTTACCCTACCTCAAACCCATCAGTTTCTGGACTGAACATGGCTTTGGGCTCCATGTTTTACCCCAACAAAGAGTATTTCACTTTACAAGTTTTTAGAATGCAGCTACCTTTTAATTTTTTTATCTGGGGCTCCCCAGACAAGCACTTCAGTTAAGTGGCTTACACAGATAAAAGGTACAGTGCTGAACCCTTCTTTTCAATGGAAGAAGCACAGATTTCCTGGGACAGGCAGGCTTGTGCAGCACATTCAATTCCCCCTGAGCAAGGAATAAGAGAACAGAGAAAATAATAAAAACATCAGGAAGAGGACAAAAAAAAAAAAACTGAATCCACAAAGCAAGAAATGATGTAAATGAACAGGGAGATAAACAGAAACAACCACTGAGAGAGCACTCAGTGAGTACTGAGTCCCAGAAATGGCACTGGTGCAACACTGAAGCATACGGAATGCCATGACAGGGCGCTGTCAAGTTCAGCACATGTGCAACAATTAGGAGTGGAATGTGCAGTGCCTGGAGAACAGTGGTGTAGAGCTGGCATCAAAAAACAAACAAAACCTACCTTTATCATTTCTCTAAAAAGAAGAGAGGCAGGAGGTGGGGAAGGCATATAAAATTCCCCATATAAGGTTCACATGTACAACATACAAATGTTTTACAAAGCGAATGGTTGCAATAAATAGCAGTTCCAAGTGGGCAAAAAAAAGGGTTCAGATATTGTTGGCTAAGAAATATAAACAATACAATCAGCAAAAGAAGCTGAGGAATAGAGTTCTTGCTATGGTAACAGGTTTAGAAACCAAACATGACTCTGATGTGGAAATGCAATTTTTTTATGCTGGAAGAATAAGCATAAATTGCCTTGCCTTAAAATATATTTTTTCAGTGCTCATCCCTGAGATCTGAAAACCTGGAAATGAATCACAGACCCAAGGATGCAGAAGCTTTGGGATTGGTGGTGTTAGGTGATTTTTCACACACAGAGTGTGAAATTCTGGCCTTTTGACTGCCAAATGGATAGGATAGTTCTCATGGGCAGATATATTGGCTGCTAAATCAACAGCTAGTCTTATAGAAACTCAGCTTAATCATAGTGATTGGGAAACCTAGTTCCAGGCCAGCCTGTCCAACAAAAATCATGGGCTAGGCTCCCAAATTCCCTTAGTATTTGAGTCTCCACTTAGAGAACCTGGACCTCAGTCTCCAATAAGGCATGTCATTATCCCTGTCACGCTCACCAGTCCAGTCTCCTTGCCAAGGTAACTAGTAATCCCCCTTTTCAACACTTGCATGTCCCATGAGCATCTCAAACTTAACCCATCTAAATGGGGTTCCTAATAGTCTCTCAAACTTGCTCTCCCTGCTCTCTCCCCCATCTCAGCAGACAGCAACTCTGTTCTCCCAGGTGTATAGACCAAACACCATGTAGCCATCTTTGACTCTTTCTCTCCTACACCTCACTCTGTCATCTGTAATTCTATTGGTTCTACTTTCAAAATATATCGAATTTGACTACTTCACACAACTTCTGTTATCACACCTACCAAGCCACTGCCATCTTTTGCCTGGATTATTGCCATAGCCACCTAACCACACACCCTGCTTCTTCCCTTTGCCACCCTCCAGTCTATTCTCAGCACAGGTAAAACATAAATCTGATCATGTGACTCCAATATGCAAAACTCTCCCAATGCCCCCCATCACACTCAAAGTGAAAGCCAAAGTCCTTATAATGACCTATAAGGCCTTGCACAATCTGTTCTCCCATAAACTCCAGTACCTGCCTGACCTTATCTCTATGGTTAATACTTTTGCCCTTGTTCACCCTGCTTCAGACATGACTTTGTTCCTTTTCCTTTAACACACCAAACTCAGTTCTTCCTCAGGGCCTTTGTACTTAACTGCTCCCTCTGCTCAGAATAATCCTTCAGGTTTTAAGGTCTCGACTTAAACATCTCCATAAGAGTGTCCCTGGCCATGTTACTTAAAATGTAACCTCTGCTCCAATTCTTCCAAATCTTTTCCAACGCAGATTGGCAGAGAGAGGGAGAGAGGTGGTTTCTCCCAATAGTCCCAGGGCAGAAGCCTGTTTAAGATTAAGATTCTATCATCTTGTACTTCGCAATCTGGAACATGCAATCTCCCAGCCACAGAAAGAGAAGAGAGAGCTCGGAGGTGGCATATTGGCTCTTAAATGCCTGGATGTGAAAATGGCACATATAAATTCCATGCATATTTCACTAGCTTCAACTACTCAGTTTCACCTAATTGCAAAAAAGCTAGGAAGTATGGTATTCCAAGTATTGAGGAAAGAAAGAAGAACCAAACTGCATAAAGCTAATGCCATGAACTATAAGCTGTTTCTTTGGAAATCCTTCACTTCTTGGACAATTGGAATCCCTGTCACCCTATCTTGTTGCTCTAAGATTAATCTTAGATTGATTTCTTTTCGTTCATCCATTCAGCAAATATTTTTTGAATGCCTCCTCTATGTGCCAGCACTGTGCATGATGTTGAAGATATAAGAAGCAGTGTTGTATTTCTGATGACGGTACCCCACGGCACAACGAGAGAGGTACACTACGACATGTGACAGCAATGCTGTCCCCCACCCAAAGTCAATGGCATGCTAGACTAGAAGTCTAGAAGCCCACTAGAAGTATGTGAAGGATAGACAGAATAGTCTTATTTCTCCCAGGAGTGTTGCTGTCCTAAGGGAGTGCTAGCAATTTAAACTTCTCTAAAAGTACTCGCAGCGCTCTCAGATGTTTCTAGATCCATTGTAGACGTATGTAACCATATAACTAATTATGATCTCTTTTATTCAAGAAATAACAACATATAAATGTTCATTTGATCTTCCCAGAATGACAAATTGAGCACAAATATTTTCCTCCTCCTGTGGACCTCAGGCATGCACCATGGAATTTTTTGCAGCAATTAGGAGCAAAAATCTAAATATGCTCTCAACAATGATAGACTTTAAATATTTTTAAGTGTGAGTTTATTAGTGGAAAATTTAAGATAAAACCAGATTTATGAATAATATATGTAAGATCAAAACACTATTCTTTGAGGATGCATGCATATCCAAATATATATGTTAAACACACTAGAATGGCTGCTTATGGGAAGAGAAGGGAAAAGGAATGGAAGTCAGGATGAAAGGAGGGGAAATAATAAAATAAAATACAAGAGAATTCTTGCATAGACGATGGTGCTAATGTGGTATCAACTGAGGAGTATTACTAATTTGCCAAGTATAAAATTTTACATTATATGTTCTTTTTGTTTTTTGAGGAGGCACTCCAAAATCTTTTTTTGAATGGATTAATGAAAAGGCATCTATTTAAAATTGGTCTTTAGAACAATAACACAGGCTGACAAGGCTTTCTTCTATATTTCCATACACTATGTGCTGATCTAGGCTCACAGCTAAGTCCATAAGTAGTCAGCAATAATATATCATAATTTTTGTCTATCAAGTTGACAAGCATAAAAATTGTAACACTCTGTGTTAGCAAAGATAGAAAGGAAAATGTTCAAATTACTGGTAGGAATGTAAAATGGTACATCTTTCTGAAAAGCAATATTTATTAAGATTCACAAAAATACTATAGCTTTCAACCTAAGACTTCAACTTTTAGGAATTTATCATAAAAAAATTTATGTACAATCAAATGTATATATCAAATGATATTAAATATTTGAGGCAATATTACTTGAAATAACAGAAAATTGCAAATAACATAAACATTCAGAAGTAAGGATTTGTTAAATTATGGTATATCTATGATAGAATTATATTTAATACATAAGAAAATGTTTGTGATATATTATTAAGCAAATATAGCATTCTAAAATATGCCATATTATCCCAATTTTGAAGATAGGCAGGAGATACACTAAAATGTTAATATTTATCACTGAGTTAATGCATTAATTCAATGAATATTTATGAGTGGTTCTGACCTATACTTGATATGTATTTTAACTGGAAAAATGATATAATTAAAACGTCAGTGAATATTCCAGATTATAATTCCATATATATTATATGGAATAATAAAGGCATAAAAGGGAGATTATTTCCATGCTAAATTCTTAAAATGCTATGCTTCCCTATTTACAGAATTTTCGGGTCTTCTTCATGTGCACATTTCAATCGTTACTCAGTCACACTTTACTGTGTCACCTTGAGCCACTGCACCATTCCCATGTTAATAAGAGAAAGTCATTTTGAGATAGGAATATGGGTAAACAAATATTCCCTATAATTTTCTGGACCATAACCAAGAATTCATTAAACATCTTCTGAAGGTTCTATTTGTTATTAAAGTCAAAGGAATCCATTTATCATCAACATGGGTGTTCTACAGTTCAGTCATGTCAGGATAAAAGAGAAATGACAAGATATTATGACCCATTTGAAGCTAAGAGTTATATTAAAACCCAGGTTGGCTTTTACTTTAATAATAAAGAATAAATGTTATTTAATTTTTTTTACTCTGAAATATAAAACCCTGGAGGGCTAGAGAGATAAACAAGAGCTAGATGGGGTTGAAATTGAAGCACTGGTATATTTTCTATTTTTTTATGGGTAATAGCTAGTTCTAGTATCTTATCACTTTAATAAATGAATCTTCCTGGGGAAAAATAAAAAAACCTAACATATGAAACAAAAACAAGCCTGGATCCAGATTTAAATTTCACTGGGCACAAATGTTACCTTAAGAAATCACATTTTTTAATTCCATTGTAATGGATATAGCCATAAAGACAAATATGATCTTCTCAGTCTATTAAGCACACATCAGTACAAAAATGAGGTATGTGTGTAGTTAGAAGGATGGCACATTCTTCCATCAGTATGTATAAGATAGGAATCCAAGCCAAAAAGCTTGCAGTTAATATTATTTGGAGGATAGTATTTTTTAATGTTTAATTATTATTTTAAGGTGTCTCTAAGACTTAGAAAAGTGCGCGGCTTTTGGTTAAATATGTATTTGTAAACCCATCTACCACCCATTATTTTGAACCATTGGTTTCTTTGATGTAATTTTAAAAATTGCCTTATGTAGATTACTTGATTTACAATGAACCAGATATAAAACCAGATG
The DNA here is from genome assembly GCA_963574885.1 of Lepilemur ruficaudatus. Lineage (NCBI taxonomy): Eukaryota > Metazoa > Chordata > Mammalia > Primates > Lepilemuridae > Lepilemur > Lepilemur ruficaudatus. The sequence goes on from CAUYRT010097516.1 coordinate 6,699, forward strand.
TGTTTAAAGTTCATAAATGCAGGCATTATGAGAAACATTAAGGAATCACTTCTGATGTCTTGCTTTTAAAAAAAAAAAATGATAACCCTATCTAGATCTATAACTTCTATGTTACCCTTCTTCAAATAAGAGACATAAAACTATCCTTTATATCAGGAGTCCCCAACCTATGGGGACCCCTGATTGTATAATTATTTGTATAATTGTATAATTATTTAATTATATATGACAATGTAATAATAATAGAAATAAAATGCACAATAAATGTAATACGCTTGAATTATCCTGAAACCATACCCCACTCCCCAGTCCGTGGAAAAATTGTGCTCCATGAAAACAGTCCCTGGTACCAAAAAGGTTGGGGACTGCTGCTTTATTATATCATGTATTTATTGTGAATAAATATTTGTATCACCCAAAATTTATATGTTGAAGCCCTAACCCTCAGTATGGCTGTATTTGGAGATAGGGTCTTTAAGGAATTAAGGTTAAATGAGGTCATAAGGGCAGGGCCCTAATCAAGTACTATTGGTGTCCTTGTAAGAAAAGACACCAGAGAACTCACTAGCATTCTGTCCGTATGCACAAGTGAAGGTCATATGAGCACATAATAAGAAGGCAGCTGTCCACAAGCCAGGAAGAGAGCCCTCACCAAAACCCAAATCAGCTATGAGCCTTGATCTTGGACTTCTAACCTCCAGAAGTATGAGAAAATAAATTTCAGTTGTTTAAGCCAAGCAGTCTATGGTATTTTGTTATGGCCAGAGAAGGCTAATATATGTATTATTTAAAGTAATTTATATATTTATTTGATACTTGCTTTGTACCAAACAAGTTTGGTTAAGTTATTGATTGATTGGGTTCTACCAAAAATAACCTTCTACTGTTTAAGCTTTAAATTTATTCTTCAAATTGGGGATTGTAAATATGTGCCACTCATGCTACCATTCTCTGTTCCTAAGTATATGGTAGACATTACTAATTGAGCAGAGCACTCTTTCCTACTGAATGTAATAATTCTTGTCAGTACTCCAAGCAGCCACTAGCAATCGATAGAGTTAAGAGTTAAGTTGAAATCTGTTTCCCATTCCTGTATTAGACTAAAAGCTCATTGAGTGCTTGGATACTATCTTATCTCTTTGTTATAGCAAATAACCCTTCACATAATAGAAACTCAGTAACTACTCACTGAATTAAATAAACTGCATTCTGAGTATAAATCTTCTATAAATAAAGTTCCCTCCCTACACAAGAGCTTTGGGTAATGACTCAACATAAACTTGTATTGACTCTACAAAAATACATAGGAAAGAAAGCATCATACTTTTAACCTTGACTGACTTTTCATCGTGTATGAAAGAGCCATAATTATTAGAATAATAATTCATAACAATGATTCACAATTAAGTTCAGACCTAGAAGATGCAAGGACACAAAGGAGTAGAAAGCCCAGCTCCTCACCTTGAGGAACTCTCTATCTAGTTGAGATCTTAGACTCCAACACATAAAAATTTCACTCACAATACAAGCAGAGTGTGACAAGTACCACTGGCAAGTGAATGGTTTTCACAAGAGGAGCATAAGTGTTTGGGGAAGGAGGGGAAGATTTTTCTTTAAATCTAAAAGGAAATTCAATAGTTGAACCAATTCCTACAGAGCTCAATTATTCTTCCTTTCAACAGAAGACCACAGGGGAGCTTGTTACGAGAAAATAGAGGAAGAATAAGTACATTTTTATGTTAAAACTCACATATTTTTAAGAATGGGGGTTAAAGTGGCTTCAATTTTGAGAAGAGCTGGGAATTGGTAGAACTTCCCTTGCTTAAAAAAGAATAACATTTATATGACCAAGTTATTTATGTTCTCCAAATGTAAACAAACACCTGTAACATCACTAAGCACAAAAATATTGCAAAAGGGGAGAAGAAAGGAGTAAAGGCTACCCCTCTTGTTCTTATTTTTTTCGTAGGTAAATAGGCATGAGACCCTTTCTGGTCCCCTGCCTCTCCCAGCCCCCAGAGTAGTCAGAGAGCCAGAAGCAAGGCTGGCAAAAGCACTTGGCCAGTCTGGCTACCTCCAGCTCCAGCTCCTGTCACCTGTTAGGTTGGAGAAATCACTGTGTGAGTGGTTTTCTGGCTTTTCTCAAAAGAGAAATCCCTAAAGAAATCCCCCAAAGGTGAAGAGTTATTTGGCTGGAGTCCCAGGGATAAGAGAGAAGAGGAAAGGAAATCAACATATTGAGCTCCTTGAAAATGCCAGACATGCTCTATATTCTCTTTAGTTCTAGCAATCATATATGAAATACTGAAGTCAGCTGAAACCTAGATTTGAATCCGGCTCTGCCTCTTACAAGATATGTAACCTTAACCTCTCTGAAAGTCAGTAGTCTAATCTGTAAAGTGGAGTTGGTAATAATAATAATCTTCTGGGGTTATAGGGAAGATAATATGAGGTCACGTATGTAAAGTAATTAATGTAATAAATGGTAGTTATAATTTATCAAAAGTTAGCTCCATTTTATACGTGAAGTATATGATTCAGGAGGGTAGGTAACTCTCCCAACACAATGATGTACACAAACCATGAAATGATAACTGACTAATTCAAAACATTACACAATAATACATACGGGTTTCATTTTATTTATTTATATTTATATTTTTATTTTTTTGAGACAGGGTCTTGCTCTTTTGCCTAGGCTAGAGTGCAGTGGCATCACCATAGCTCACTGCAGCCTCAAACTCCTGGGCTCAAGCGACCTGCCTGCCTCAGTCTCCTGAGTAGTTGGGACTACAGGTACATGCTACCACACCCAGCTAATTTTTGTATTTTTTGTAGAGACAGGGTCTCACTATGTTGCTCAGGCTGGTCTTGCACTCCTGGCCTCAAGCAACCCTCCCGCCTTGGCCTCCAAAAGTGCCAGGATTACAGATATGAGCCACCAAGCCCAGCCTGCCTATGGTTTTTAAATGCATTCTCTGTACATTTAGGAATTTATCATTAAACAACCTTGTGAAAGAAACAATGATCCTTGAAGGTGACTTTCAGATTCTGCATGTCAGTCCCTGGCCCAGAACATGCTAGTGGTTTGGAATGAGAACTCAGCTAGCTGGGGCCCCCACAGAGCTCCTTTGTGCCAGGACCAGGCTCCTCTGCTGCCTTCCCCCACCTCTTTTTCGGATGGGTTCCCCTGGATTTGCTTCCCCAAACTCCTGGCATGCACAGCCACACTGCTACCTCACTCCTGATGGGATCATTATCCACAGATCTCGTGGTAGGGGCAGTAATTCTCCCAAATATTATACGTCCTCTCCTACATTTCCTGACTGCCTTAAAGTTACCAGATCATCTGACTAGTTCTAGCCAGTAAAAGTGATCAGAAATGACACGTTTCACCTTTGCACTGAGGCAGTGAAAAGCTCACACTGGATTCTCCAGTATCATCCTCCTGCTGTGGAGTGTTAGGTCCACGTGACCCAAATGATGCAAATACTAAAATGGCAGAGCCTCAGTGAGCGTGGGTCCCTGAGTGACAGTGGAGAAGATCATCACAACATGCCACAGTGATACTTTGTATGTGTAAGAAGGAAACTTTCATTTTGTTATAACGCTGATTTGGGGACTGCGTTTTATTACTGCATAACCTAGCATATCGTAATTTGTACAAAATGCAGTCCCTGCACGTAAGGGCTTCTTGTTCTTGGCCATCTCTCCAAAGCTCCAATATTGGCCCTTATTTTGCCTTTATGATCCTGGCATGCTCTGTAGCAAGTGCAGAACCTAAATTTCTAGTCACCTCCCAGGAGCTTATTACGTACATCTCTCCTTCCATTTTCTCCCCCAAATGCTACCTCAGCCTCAAGCAGGTCAGGGACGGAGCCAGCTGGAGAGTAACTAAGTCACCAGAATGAAGGAGGGAATTTTCAGCTTAAGCTGGGAAAGTCGCTGCAGCAAGGGAGGTGTAAGAGAAAGAGTTGACAACCTGGAGATCAAGAGTACATGTGCTAATTCTGAAAGGGTTGGTCAGAAGTAGGACCAGAGTCAGAAGTAGGGTCCAAGTCAGAGTCCTGGAGCTAAGTGCTCCAAGGAAAGATGATGCCAAAGGGGAACTGAGTCATGATGAAAGGTCCTGGCCAATACTCTCTACCCCTGGTTGGTGTGCACCATTCACTTCTACTGGGCCAGCAGGTGGGTGTGCAGAGGTAATTCTGGCTAGCTTCTAGGGCCAGGTATCTATGAAAATGGAAGCACCAACCCATTCTATTGCTCTAAGGGATCTGTTAAATCCTATCATGCTTGTAAATACACTGGAAAACTTGATTTAATCCATGTTCCTTGGTGCAAGGTTCCTCTTTTCCCAAAACATTCAGAAACTCACATATCCCTTACCAGTAGACTCCAACCCAACATGCTTAACGACTTGTTTTTTATTCTAAAAGTTTACAATCTTATTCACTTGTGTAATGAAACTTCCCCAGAATAAGCACAGAGATCATTGAAGACCTTGATGACTCATTTCTAGAGCCAAGATGTTCACATTACCTTTAACTTTCAACTTTATGACCAGATTTTCTGATTTGGCTATGAAAGTAATAATCACACCTTATACCCCAAATAACATAAAAAACCGATGTGCAGTTAAAAAATCAACTAAGATTATAAACTATTAATTATCCTTTTTGATCTTTTCATTTAAAAAATTCATCATTTCTTCATTTGCTCTATATTCAAAGCTGAGCTATAGATGACATATCTCTGAATTTACAAGACTATAACCACTGATATTTATAAGATAAATCTCCATATCATACACTGAATATTCAATGAGAAACACATTGCTAAGTAGCTCCTCTATTATTGATAAGCTACGTATCTAGAGAGATTGTAAATCTTTGCATATAGACTAAATTAAATTAAGTTTGTGATTACAGTAAAAAAATCCCTTCTATATCAAGCCTCAAGAACCAGTGAAAGGAGACATTGTCACCAACGACCTTTCTAAAATGTTCTCTTTTAAACTAAGCCAAATACTTTTACCATGAAGGAACATTAAGTTCACCTCTAGAGAGGCTCCCATATCACTAAAATCCACCTGACTGTATTTAAGAACAGATTCCATTGTTCACTTTTTACCTTTAAAACTTATTTTTTCATTTTGTGTGTATATATATTCTATTCACCTCTGACAGCATAATACAGCTCATTCCTGCTGATACTGGGGGAAGCAAGAGCTTACGAAAATGTGTGCATTTAAAATCTGAAATTTTAAGATACCTTTGTATCCCAAACCGTCTTCTTGTATATAGAACAGGTGCCACTGTTAGAACCTGTGGAGGACGTGGTTTCCATTTAATGTGTTTTTCAGACCACATAAAAGTTTTATTTGATGTCTTTGGTGCATTGGATGGCTCGATTATTACTAAATAGACAAACCGAGTTGAAATGAAGAAGCTAACGACAGAGGATGCCCCTACCCAACATTTTACAGCTGTAGGAGATTCTGTTTGTCTTATAAAGAAATTCTGATGGAGCCATCCCTAGCAAAGAAGGTATGAGAACCCCAGAACCAGTTATGGCAGCCAGACCTATGAAAGGACATACGGGTGCCCCTTTGTCCAGGACCCCGGAGCAGTCATTTTCTCTCCCCTCCCCTGCTTACCTCTGCTCACCCATGACTCCTCACTGCCAACACCTGTAAGCTCTGCCCACCATTCCCCTCTGGCAGTGAGGGCACACTTGGCTGCCCTCAGGGTAAGCTGAAAGGGCAAAATTTAAGGCCTTTCTGAGAAGTCCTCAACCAATGAGAGATGGGGATTTGGTGAAGAGATTCCATCTTATTTGCCTCTCAATTGGGATAAAACTGAAGCATGTTCTACACTATCTCTTATGGTTCCCCAGGAGGGCTGAGCTTCAGTTGCCCACTGGTAACTTGTTTTGTTCATTATCCCTTACTGGCTTCTTTCACCTTCTTATTTTACTTCTCAACTCCCCTGTTCATATTTCCTAGGGTCACTTCCAAAACAAACTACTTACAGTTGAGTTCTTGTCTATTTCTGGAGGAATCTAAACAAAGGCAGAGCCGTTGTGCTTTGGGGAAAATCCATCTGACTCCTATTGAGGGATACCTAGACAGAGTAAGGGGCAGTGACTCTGGGTCCATGGGATGATGAACAATTGAATCAGGTCTGATCCCAATTTTTGGATGCTGCCGAAGTCCAGGATAGTAGTTGTGCATGGGAATAGATGAGTAATAAGACCTAAAGTCTTGGAGCCCAAGCCTCGGCAACTTGGCCACGGTTAACCCAAGTGAGTAAGATCACAGTCCCCGAGAGTTGCAGTGGGAAGAGCAGGGTTCTATCACATTCCCTCCTCAGTAAAGGACCAGCAACAGTGAGCAGGCAGTGCAGCACTGAACTTCCAAAAGCAACATTACCTGGCGATAGGAAGCATCCACTATTGTAGTGACTGACCTCAGTGATACCCCACTAGGCTGTAGAGGTGGGAGCAACCTCTTTTTGGACTGTGGAAGCTCCTGGAGCTGTGCTATCCAATATGGTAGCCACCAGCCACACATGCACATGTGGCTATTTAAATTTAAATCCTGATTAACTAAAATTAAAAAGTCCAATTCCTCAGATGCACTCTCCACATTTCAAGTGCTCAACAGCCACACGTGGCAACGATCATGGCAGAAAGTTCTATTGGACAGTGCCTGCCAGGAACAGGGGGAATCTCAAGAAAGAAGGACATCCCAAACTTCTGATAGTAAGGGGTGAAAGGTCTTAAGATAGTCATTTTAAAAATAAAAACATGTGCCTTTCTTTGTACTTTAAGTTTGTGAACAGTTCATATTAGTCATAGAATTACAGAAGTTACAGACTTACCACAAGGGAGCTTAGAAATTATATTGGCCAACCTCCTGACCTAATGCTATACAAGCTCGCATGAAAATAAGAAGAGTATATCTGAAACTCCAGGGAGAAGTAGTGCATAAATGCTAAAGGAACTATAAAATCCCTATTGTAATTAAAGAGGCAGACATTAATTTTAGCTGGGGCCAATAAAGCTAGGCTTCATGAAGGTGGCAGCATCCTCAATAAACCTTGAAGTAAATGTAGTATTTCAAAAGGTGGAAGAGTGTAGGGAGGAGGGACACTCAGTTTGAAGACAGAGGCAAGAAAGCAGAAGCCATGCTCAGGGAAGGTTTATTAGTTCTGTCTCTGTAGTGAACAATAAAGATGGACCATGGGCAGGGGCCATTTGAAGGAGAACCCAGAGAGTTAAATGGAGTTTCCTTCCATGCACAAAGCCAGATCCAAAGACGTTTTCTGGGGAGATCAGATCATTTTCCCTCATTTATTCCTCCCTAGCTATCTATTGTTGGGTAGGGAGGAATCACAAAAAGTGATTTCTCACCATGACACCAGCCTCAAGTGTTCTGATGATCTACGTCCTCATGGCCAGCTCCTGTCGACAATTCTGCAGGTCTCACAACGAGGTCCGAGGAATTGCATGAAAGCGATGCCACCCATTCCCCCAGAAGACTAGGCTGCTGTTGCTGCAGTGTGATTTCAAAGAACACCCTATTATGACACTCTGTTGCCACCCCCACTCCAAACCTTATAAAATGGCAAATGAAAAACCCCAACTCTAAATGGCTTAACCAAAAGGGGATTTGTTGGTGGGATTCTGGGGTAGCTCCATGGAATCAAAAGAAGAGCTTGTCATACAAGCTCTGACCAGGACAGGGAAGACAGCACTAAAGATCTCAGAGGAAACAGGGACTTGCATGTCCCCTGGGCTCTCTCTGCCCCACCAGCTGTTCTCCTGGGGTATTGCTTGTTCTACGTGGACATGCACCAGAGCTACAAACTGCATCCTTGCAGTTCTCTCACTGGAGGGAGCAGCTCTCATTTAAGAACTCACAGGGAAGAAGAGCTCATGGGCCATCTTTGGCCCCATCACTGTGTCCAGGAAACTAAGGACATGTGAAAGGATGACAGTCCTCATTTGTACCACATGACCAGGGTTGAAGAGCAGCAGATTTCCCCAAAAGAAGGAAGCAAGAAGGGAAAGACAGAACTTGGCTCCGATGTGACTAGTGGGGTTCATCACTGTGGTCAGCCACCTCAGTAGGAATACAGGGGACAGGGAGCACCAAGAATGGGCTTTTGAGGAAAAGAGAAGAAAGAGATTTTTCAAAAGGCCAGACCTGGGCCAGAGCACCATTCCACCATTCCAAGATGCACAGGAAGCCTGATGTCAGCCAAACCATGTTCTTCTCCTACTCACCTCCAGTCACATAACCCCAAGGCTGCGGTGAAGACTCCAGGACAATTGCCCCCAATTTTCCAAACCCACTCATAAAATCCAAAGCACAGAACTCTTCTACAAGAACCATGTTGCCACCCAAAGCAAGGCAAAACCCCAATTCTCATCCTCGCCTATATTAACTTCAGGATATTTTTCAGGCATTTTTTTCATTTTTCATTAAACAAATATATTTTCCAGGATTTGAATAATTAAAAGATGCAAAATCTATCAGTGTGATGGATGACAATATATTTTAAGACACACTATATGTTAAAACTAAGGGTGACCCAAAAATGAGAAAGTCACTCCAGGAGACAGTCTTCTTCATTGGGGACATGATTTCAAGTCACATGTGGTATCAGGTGGTGGCTGTCTACAGCAGAGAGCTGGAGGCATTACTGACCTTTCTGTGGCATCTGCAAGGGTTTACCGCATTCACTCAGACACAAATGCATTCCTACACAGAGAATAAAATTTTCAAAGTCCTGGCCCTGTCTTTCCCCACTGGTCATGAATACTTTGAGTGGAGGTTCTGTTTATTATCGCAGGGTGCCCACCGCAGTGGCAGGCACAGAGTACTTTCTGAATGAATTAACGACATGACATAGTTACTAACCCTCACTGGGTGCTTGGATCAGTTGCTTCCTTTCCCAGGTGTTTACAATAACCCTTTAAGATTTAGGGTTATTATCTTATCATCTTAGAATTTTACCCAGTATCTACCTTAAGTTCACCACTATGCAATCTGTAGAATCTATTAGATTCTCTATTTTTTTTTTTTTTTTTTTTTTTTTTGGAGAGGGGAAGTTTCAAAAGGAAACCAATTTTCCAGTCCCTGGATTTCCAGCCCCTCTCCTTGGTTCATATTATCCACATGCAAGATCCCTCAGAAGCTGAGGTGTTCCGTGTCTGCACCAGGAAACCTGACCTCCCCTAGGAACTCCAGAATCCACATAATTGAGCAGATCAGCTCTCAGGCTCCAGATCAAAGGGCCTGAGTATAAATCGTGCCCCTTATTCCTTTCCCCTTATCACAGGGAACTTAAAGAAATAACTTCACTTCTCTACGTTTGAGGCTCCCAATAGCTAAATAAGACAGATAGTGCCTGAAGTTGTAAAGTTAGAGATTAAATGAGATCATGTAGATAAAACGGTGAATACAGGAAGCATTCAAATGGGTAGCTATTACTGCCTGACACAGGTTTTTCCAGACTGGACTTTAATTCCCTTTCATCAATGTTTGTTCTATGTCTTTCAATCCAAAGATAATTCTCTGCTGCAGAAAATGAAGATGAACAGAGGTGGAAGAGCTCTGACTTTTTTGTAGTATTAATCAACACACAAGAATCACTCCAAGTAAGCAGACCCATTCCCCTCTTGTGGGACTTACTCTGAACATATCTTTACGGTTTTTGTTGCCCTGACCATTTCTTACAAGCTCATGGAAATTAAGGACTGTATAATGCTGTTCTCAAAGGCCTTGCCTCTTATCTCTGGCCATGCACTCCTTCCTATCTTTTGTAAGTGTTCATTGGAAATAACAGCTCATGAGATTTCTCTGTGTAGCCACCCTGGCTTCCCTAGGCACCCATTAAATTACCCTTCATTGATGTATTTGCAATTGTGTAGTCAGAGCATTGTGGTTTTGAGAGCTCCCCATCCCTCGTGCAAGGTCTTCCCTGCAAGCACCTGCTTTTCACTGAACTCTAGAGCCCAGATCGAGGCCCAGCTTTCCTCCCCGGATATCACTGCCTCGGGGATGCAAATGCCAAAGTCACTTTTCACAACCTTCTTCTCACTCCTCAACACCCTTTCCTGGCTAGAACTAGATATGAAGCAGCAATTCTGCTGGTTACTTTCCAAATAAGCAGTGAAGTAACAGTTAATCAGAAAAATCTTATTTGTGTGAAGGTGTTCGTGGGGACTTACAGTACAAACAAGTAAGCACCACTTCCACTCAAAGGAGCAATTCTAATGAGACTTTCTAACAGTCTGGCCGGTGAGAGAGAACTTACATTTGGTTCAGGATAACTTCTTGGTGTCCTCTAAAGCATACCATTTAGCCAAATAGCCACTTCATCTAAGCGAGGACCATCTTGGTGAGGAGAGGACATACATCTCTACATTACATAGCTGAAGAGCGTGGGTGACTCCATTCTCTTCTTTGAGCCCCTGTTTCTCATCTGTAACATGAGGGTGTTGAGCTGGATGATCCCCAAAGTGTCAGCCATTTGAAAGTTTCAGGACTGTGAAGTACAGACTGAGGGTTTCTCCTGATGTCTACTAGTGTCTGACCTAGTGTTGAAACAAAATATTACATCAAAGAATCAGAGTTCAAACAAAAATTTTCTACTCTTAAGCAAAATGTAAACTTCCTGTCTCTTTCCATGTTTTCTTTTATTTCATATTCATCAAGTTCTCTTTTGCAAGGAGAACCTCTATCAATTCTGTTTTCTGATCTTTTTGTTCTAGTTCCCCAGTAGATGGCACCCCATTACAACTTTCAATTACCTTCTGCCTACAAACAGTGCAGCCAGTCCAGAAAATAAATGCACAGCGGAGAGAATGTGGGGAGCATTTATTATCCAAAACAGATACATAAGAGGAACTCTCTATTAAACATGTATGTATTGATTTTTTTCAAAAATTAAAAAAATTAGGTTTTAGATAGAAGGTGTAATAAAGTAATTAGAATGTTTTTATACAGATATGTCAATGTCAGGCTGTTGCATGTGAGATTGAGTGCTATCCTTTGAAATGATGAATCTTTGAGATTATAGCTGACCCAAATGATGCTGTTACATTGCTATTTTTAAAAACATTTCGAAAATCATTTTCTAGAAAATATTCCCTGCATCAATTTCTGGCTACATGAGTAAAACAGTCTCAGTGCCCCCTCTTATACAATCCTTCCCCTATAGCATCATCCTCCTCAGTAAGCCTCACATTCAAGAGCGTTTCCCTGCCCCCCAAAAGGGCTATTTCAAAATATTCCACACTCAGTGGAATTTGGCCATCCACTCTTAAGTTTTTTGGAAAGAATAGTACTCAGTGATTTATTACCATAGTTTAAGCCCATGTGCTCTGTCTCTGCTGGCTGCTTTTGCCATGGTGAGTAGAGCATGGCCCATATTGTAGAAAAATTTATTCTAGCGCACTGGCAAGCAAAGAAGCCAATAACTAAATGAGATGGGAAAGGACCTCAGCATTATGAAACATGAGTCCTAGCAAATTTGAATTTACATTCTGAGAAAATTAAGAAGGTAAGCAAATACCTCACCAGTCCCAGGTCATGAAGAATCAGCCCCTTCTTCAAGCCTGGCAGTGAGTTAGGAAGCCCAGTCCTACCCAGGTAGGGTCGAATACTGGTCTTGCTGCCCTTGGGCCAGATGCAGAGCTCCTGCGATGAGACTGGCTACCTCAAGTCTTTAGAACAAGAAAGAACCATCCTCCAATCCTTACCTGAATGCATTCTTGTTCCCCTACTGGAAGGTAAGCCCTTCCCTGAACTGTTTCTCTGAAGAATCCATCCTTGTTCTATATACATTGCCAGCCCACCCCTTCCATGCACTGAAGGAAGGCACAAACCTACAACACCCAGCCCTCACTTCAAATCTGACAGACCTGGCCTGCTCTCATCTCCTCATGGTGGGTTCTATGATCTTTATACTCCAGCTCCTAAAATCTACCTTAAGCCCTGCTTACTATGGGGACTTCCCTTCCTCACTGATGTTAGAGTCCATAAACTTCTGAGTTTGAGTAACCTGGCTTCTCCAGGTAAGAGACAGGCTACCACAGCCCCTGTCCCCACCTTTTCTAACTCCTTGCTCTACGCCAGGAGAAAGTATCAACCTCTGGCTCTGACCCCCTCATTTCTCACAGCTGAGATCTTGGAGGATAGAGAACATTAATGAGTTTTGGATTATACTCCAAAACTACTACAAAAGATCAGTTGCATGATCTTCTAGACTTCTAGATACATGAACAATTAAGTTTCCTACTTGCTTAATCCAGTTCCAGTTGGGTTTTCAGGGACTTGCTTCTTCAGCTCCCTCTCATGGTGGGAGTCTATCCCATGGGCCACCATGCAACACTGTAGCTCTGAAGTTCTGCTGATTTACAAGCACAGCTCAGTGGCTCCCTAAGGATCTGAGCATGCACGTTTAAGTTAAATGGTGGGGGGCCTAGGCCATCTGACTCCCAGATTAGGTTTCTGTATTAGTCCATTTTGCGTTGCTATAAAGGAAATTCCTAAGGCTGGATAATTTATAAAGAAAAAGGGTTTATTTGGCATACAGTTCTGCAGACTGTACAAGAAGCATGGTGCCAGCATCTGCTTCTAGTGAGGGCTTTAGGGAGCTTCTAGTCAAGGCAAAAGGGGAAATGGGAGCATTAGAGTAGGAGACTGGGAAATAGGGCTGAGACTTGATGCAGGGGCTTGAAGACTGGATTCACGTATTAAAGTAAACAACCCTTAAACAAAAGGGCCTGATAACTGCAGGCAAGAACCAGCTTCAACTGGCTTGTCAGCTATCTCTGCCACCTGACATGAACTTTGGCTAATTATAATATCATTTATATTGGGGGTCTAAAATTTCTCCACCCTTGAAATCACCATGACCATTCCAAGACAACCATAAAGTATGACAATGGGAGGGAACCCAATTATAGGAAATACTACTCAAATTCTTAGTAAAAATTGGCCCATTAGCCTTGAATATTCCTCTGCTCAATTGGTAAGACTTCAAAAGATCAAAACCACTTCTTCCCTATACAGCTGCTCTTCTTGAGCTGCCGTCTCTCTCTCTGTCTCTCTGTCTGTCTCTCTCTCTCTCTCTCTTTCTCTGTCTCAAAAGTGTACTTTCTCTTTCAATCTTTCAATAAAAAGCTGCTTGTTTGGCTTATGCGGTGTGTCCTGAAATTCTTCTCCTGATGCTCACCAAGAACTTGGAAAAACCTCCACTCGGAGGCTGCTAACAGGAGCAAGTGTGTCACATGGCAAGAAAGAAGCAAGAGCGAGGGGGAGAAGTGCCACACTCTTTAAATAACCATCCTTCACATGAACTCATAGAGCAAGAATTTGCTCCTTACCACGGGGAGGGCACCAAGCCATTCATGAGGGATCTGCCCCACCCCCAACCCCCGACCAAAACACCTTGCACCAGGCCCCACCTCCAACACTGGGGATCAAATTTCAACATGAGTTTGGGAGTGGTCGAACATCCAAACCATATCAGTTTCCTTGGGCAAATCTTCACTGAATATGAGTGACTTTCATTTTCTCCACAGCCTGAAAATCCTCTGTCATGAGAACGTGCAAAATAGGATGACGATGACAATTCAATCAGCTGCCTATATTCCTATAGCACTACTTAAGTTTTTCTTTTTGCTAATATTTATTGAGTGTTTACTACATGCCAGCCCTTGTCCTAAGTGCTTTTCTTATATTAACTTATTTAATCCCTAAAACAACCCTATGGAGTTGGTATGATTATTATCCTCATTCCTCAGAAGAAAAGATTGTCATACATCACCTCATATGCCACAAACCAAAGAGAACAAATATTCCACCCTCAGATTCATCCACACAAGTCTGTGAATCAGATAAGCTGCTGGGTCCATAAAGAGGCACCAGTCTTGCTGTAGCAGCCCGGGCAGGTTTTGTTTGCAGGAGCTGAGGAGCCCAAGAGGAGGTGTTTGGCCATGGGGACGGCAGCTCCTAACTTCACTCAGAAACTTCAAACTCAAACTTTTAGGAGTTTAATCAGTAACACATGGGTAAAGGCCTGCTTCTAAATAGATGATTCCAGAAGAGAAAGGATCTAGAGACGTATACAACATCTGAGATTGGCCAACACTGTGACCTTCCAAGAAGGTGACCAACTGTCCCAGTTTGCATAGGATGGAGGGGTTTCTCAGGATATGAGACTTCCAGTGATAACACCAGGAAGGTACACACAGCCCTAATCTTGAGTCCACGACACCTAATCCACATCCCAGTTACTTCTCCTATAGGGAGGCAAACTTAAGATTTAGGAGATTTAGAATCTGGTGTCAATTATTCAACCCCTTGGGCCTAAGTTTTTCCAGATTAAAATAGGAGTAATCCCTGCTCTGCTCTTCTTACCTCCCAGGATATTTGGACTCCTCAAGACAACTTCATAAACCCATGAGGAAGACTGTTGTGATCCTAAGAACCTCTTTGTATACAACATTGCCCTTAACTGTATATAAAAATAGGCCCCACAATTTCAGATTAAAAAAAAAATACAGACAGTGCTGACCTAGACAAGCAAAGTAATTGGGATTTAGGTAAACACTTTGAGTTGTGAAAAAAAAAAAAAGAAAAGTACTATCTAGAACTACTTCCCAGACTTAATTGTATTCAGGTCTCCAGCTTAAAACCAATTAGTGGTACAGAATTAGGAAACCCCTGAAAAGCCCCATTTGGTATAATAAAATGATGACCATTACTACTCCAAGAGAGAAGACACAGGTAGTGGAGACATCACTGTGCAGAAAATTGCTAAACAGGACTAACAGAAATGATCCAAGCTATGCCATTTTCTAGTATCAGTGTTAAAAATCCTTGTCTCTTGCTCAGCAATTTTCCCAGAAATATGAGTCAGCCTTTTGATACTCTAGAGGTCTGGTTTTCTTCTAGTGTTCAGATTCCAAGGTCCAGAGGTGTGCTTCCCAATGCGAAGGGTTCTCACCCAAGCAATGAAACAAGCTTCCAGATTAAACACTCTCTGTTTCCTCTGGTGCCTCTTTCATTTGCTCTGCCTCCCAAATTTTATCTCTCTAGGATAAAATTCATTCAGTCTTTTTAAATAAAGCACGTCTGCTTAACCCTACCCAAAAGAAACTTCCACTGCCCTATTTATTTTAATAGCCATGTGATCTACTAACGAACATTAAAATGCAGAAATTAAACAGAGGAAATCTCTCCCCAGTCGTGCTTTATCCATTAAACACGTGTGAATCTGTGATGATCTCGGCTTTCCTTGTGCATGATGACTAATTGAGTTTGAGACAGTGGCTGTCAAAAGCTGGAAAAGGCATGATTTATGCTAAGGATAATTTTAGTCTCTGACATCCCCAGCTTCAGAAATCATTACTGTATCAGGACTGTGACAAAAGGCAGTTTCTAACAATGGAATTAGAATTACCTCCTACAACTCGCCAGTCTGTTAACTAAAAGCATTGCGTTTCTGTCTTTGCTTTGATTCGCTGCTCCTGGCCAGGTGATTCTGCAGATTCTCATTTGCATTTATTTCAGTAGCAATATTTATTCCATTCCCTGTTATCCTTCCCTGAGATCTTACTGATGCTGCCACCGGGAACCATGGAAATAAGTGATGGCTTCAGTAAAGACCCAGCTGCCAGGCCTGGCCCACTGTTCAGATGATGTATGGCCCAGCCCGGCCCCTCTCTGAGGCAGCAACTCAAAAACATTCTGATCACCTGCGGAGGAAACCCATTTTCAACCAATAACCTGATTACTATCACTCTCACTTGGGACTGCTCAGTGGCAGTAGGTAAATGGGGAAATATCAGGCTGACGTGTGTGAACTGGATTTACAATACTGTCCACTTGAAAAAAAAAAAGAATAGAAGGATGAAGTTGGGGAGATGAGACAGATTGCTAATTGTTTTAACAAACATAGGGTACACAGATCAAAACCTAAACTATATTACATGCCTGTAAGCCTCAGAAATAGCAATAGCATTTAAATGCAGAATTCTGGTGACTATATATTTGCCTGTTTTATAACAGGGATGATGTAATCAACTATTCATATCTGAAACACTGGCATGATCACCATGCAGAGGCTTCTGCCTTTTCGAGACACTGCTTGCTTGAATCTCCTGCTTCCCCTGGGAGTTGTCTCCACAGACTCAGGAATATCATCACCTTTTTCCCATTTGCAATCTCCTCCAAGCTCCATTGCTCTCTTGCCATCAGTCTTGCCCCAGGTAACACTGACGGAGCACCCTCCTGTCACAGCACACCCTCCAGCTCCGCTGGTCTGTCCTGAGGACCTCTCTCCACTCCCCACCGGAGCTGCTGCTCACCATCAAGAACACAGACTGCTACAAGGTTTTTCTGATAACATGCTGTTAGAAGGATCTTCAGTGGTGCGCATGGAAATGAAGGCAAAATACCTCCAAGGGTTTAGATCTCCAGGAGTGAGGCATTCAAAGGACAGATAGATGTTCACACTCAGAGCAACAGTAGGAAATACAATAGTTTTCAGCTCACCTCCCTTCTCTACCCCGCCTGGCCTGCAGCCCCTCTCAATATTGTTTGATCCTCTATGGAGGGCCCCAGTCTTTTCTCTTTCCCCAAAAACCTTGTGCAGGACATCCATCAGCAAGAATCATACAGAGAGCAGGTTGTGGCTTTCAGTTATGGGAGACAGAAACACAACTCAAACACAAAAGGAATTTACAAAGATGGAAAGTTCAAGGAGCAAATTAACTCCAGGAAAAGCTGGAGTTAACAATGTCTTCAGAAATCTGTCTCCATTTCTCAACTCTGCATTTTTGGTCTTGGTTGCATTTTAAGGAGCAATCTCCCTATGCGATGGCAAAGAGGTCCACCAGTAGCTCTAGGTTTACTTCATCCTTACAGCCTGTGGGCCTAGACATTTACTATGGCCAGGTGGATTGTGTATTCTAATTAGACAGCCTTGGGTCATACATCCACACTAAAACACTTGGGATGGGCTCCCCTGTGGACATAGGGGTTCCAGCACCAGAAAGAGATAGCTCAAGGGGCATGCTGGGCAAACACAACTACAGCTATGATAACAGCCCTCTCTACTGATACATGCCTCCGCCCAGATCAATGGGTCCATAATGGAGAAATTTCTGACATTCATAACAGGAGAGTAGGAATCAGGAATCATTCCAGTCGTGTATGTGGCTATTTGTTGCAACAATATTTAACTCCCTCAAAATGTAATTATAAATGCAATGTGTGTAGTATTCATATTGAAATTGTCCCTGCTCTGTCGTCATTTTCTAAAGCATTGGTATTCAATTTTGTTTTTAAGCACCAGGACTTTGTTCAAATAAAATTGTACATAAAATTCCAGTATATAAAATAGACAAGAGTGAGCTGCTCTTTTCAAGGGTTGGAGACTGTGAAGAGCAGAGAGGCAGACACAGACACAGGAGCCCAACCCTCTCCCACCTGGTGGCTTCTGAGGTACATCCATGGAACCTCTGGGGCTCCAAAGAGAATAGTTTGAAAACAATAGATCTGCCTGCTCTGGGCACCAGGCTCTTGACTATAAATGTTGGTTAAGCCTAACTAACTCAGTTTCCTTACCATAACCAAATGGGAAAGAGCTCATTTAAGATAATGATAATAAATATGTTAAGACATTATATTGAAATAACAGGGGCCTGAGAAGAAAATTCCCCACATCACAACCTAAAGTCAAATCAATACTTTGATTTATCCACATCAACCACTTTAAGCCATTATCTTAATATTGAATAGAAATATTCAATTTTTCAACATTTACAATAGCTATAATTCTATATTCTAAACTTGACATTAGTATTATGCTATGTATATTTTCCCTCCTTCTCCTCTCGTCACTAAGTAACCACGTCAGCCTGTTTTCTATCATTCTATACCTTTCTTTATGCTCATACAAACACATGCAGACATATTTCCACATTTATGGGGGCAGTAGGTTTTTTGGTTTATAAATATAAAATTATTATATAATAGACACTTTTCTACATATCTTTCTCACTAAAACATTATTTGTGGAAATCATTCTGCTGAACTAGTACACAACTTATTCTTTAATATAGCTACATAATTATTCATGCTATAGATGTGACAAATTTATTCAACTGTTTCCTACCAATAGGTATTCAGGTTACTTCCACTTTTTTTAATTAGCTTATTTTGTTTTGTTTTACTATTACAAAAATATAACAACATTTTTGTACATATATCCTTAGCTATCAGTGATTTTATTCCTAGATATAAGATGGTAGGTCAAAAGATACATAGTTTTTTTAATTTTGGCATTGCTGGATTGCTCTTAAAAAATATTATAATTCATATTTTCATAAGCAATGATTAAGAGTGCCTTTTTCCCCCACGCCCACTGGCACTGGGTATTGTCATTATTTGTAAGTCTTTACATTCTACAAAATTCTTTATAAAGGGCACCTTTATGATAAGTACAAATGGTTTTCCATTGTTACTTTTACTGGCATTTCCTTCACAAGGTTGAGCATCACTTCAGTGGGATGACAATTTTGATTTCTTCCTTTCTGAACTGCCAATTCATAGCATAGTCTTTGCTCATTTTTCTACTGAGTTGTCTTTTTAAAGATAATTTAAGTTAGGACCACAATCGTGTTATAGATATTTTTTTCCTATAGGGGCTTATTTGACTCAAAAGTGTATTTAAACATCAAAAAGGAAAGTTGAGAGCAGATAGTGTAATATAAAATGAACTATATGAACTTTATATTATTTATTAAACACTCAAACATAAATACATGATTAGTGTTATAAACTGTGTCCCCCCAAAAATTCATATGCTGAAACCTATCCCCCAATGCAATGGTATCAGAAGGTGAGAACTTTCAGAGGTAATTAGGCTATGAGGGTGGGTCCTGCATGAGTGGGATTGGAGAACCCAGAGAACTCCCTCAAGCTCCTTCTGCCCTGTGAGGACACAGTGAAAAGACCGCTGTCTGCAACCTGGAAAAAGCCCTCACCGGAACCTGACCATGCTGGCACCCTGATCTTAGACTTCTAGCTCCCAGACTTTGAGAAATAAATTTCTGTTGTTTGTAAGCCACCCAGTCTATGGTTCCTTGTTTTAACTGCTTGATCTAAGGCAATTAGTGAACCAAAAGCAATATTTAGAGGTCACCACAGTGTCGATCAAGAGTTAACTAGCCACTCCTCCCAGGAAGAGTTCTTACTACTGATAAATCCTCATCTAGAAGCGCCACTGGGTGGTGGGTAGGTCATTGTTCCAGAACCAATTCCTGGAGAACTGTGTTCACACAGTGTTTCTGGCTTAGGCACTTTCATCTTGTTCTCAGGAATCAGAGGAAATGTGTGAAAAAAAAAAGCTCAGAGTACCTCCATGACTCAAGGGCCAGTGATCTACAAACTTATTCAGAGACTGTTTGGCCGAGGGTGGGGGCACAGCAAAAGAAAACATTTCACAAACTTGTTCATCACACATAAAGTGAGTGCTCCAGCATGGCACTGATCTGTCCAAAATTCTAAGGGATTTTCCAGTAAGTGGAGACATGTAGCAGAAACATATTCTCTGGAAGCTCAGAAAAACTACTGCACTTTTTGTCCCTATGACAAAGGAGCCAATAATTGTTCAGTACTAACCATTTGCCAGGCATTGACCTAGATCTTTAACCTTTTGTCTTCTTAATAATTCTCACAGCTTTGTAAGGTAGCAATTATTACACTAATTTAGTTGAGAAACTAAGTCTCAGAAGGGTTAAGTAGCCTTCCCAAAGTCACACAGCTGGGTAAATGGTAAAGCTAAATTCTAACCCAGCTCTGATTAATTCCAAACCAGTCCTTTTACCTCCACCCTACTAGAAACTCAGTGCATAGGATAGAATATTAATTGAAAAGAGCAGGACACAAAATTATATATGTCTAATATGATCCTACCTATTTTAAAGTATAAATACATGACTGAAAGATTGAAAAGGAATATACTAAACATTAATAGATCACTTAAGTTGGTGAGACTATAATAATTATGATAATAATAGCTAAAATCTAAGCGCTTACTAATGTCAAGCACTTTGCTAAGGACATTACATAAGCTGTCTCATTAAATCCTCATAATAACCACTTGGGGTAGGTACAATTATTTTTCTTCATTTTAAAGACAAAGAAATGGTAAATGATTTGCCCAAAGTCACACAGCTTGTAAGTTCTGGGTTCAAACTCAATCTCCAAAGACCTTATTCATAACAATACACCGGGTGCTTTTCAATAATTAATGGGCTATTTTTTAATCAGACAAAAAGTTAAAGATTAAAATGAAACCAGACTTGGAACTAAATTTTCTTCTGTGTGTGGTTACCCAGCAGGACTTGGGAGCCTCCTGGGCTTGGCCCATTGTCCACCATACAGGTGAATCTGGATTTACCCAGCCTAGTGCCTTCAAGGACATACTACCCTGCAGTCATTGTCCCCGGCCAGCAGAAGCACCTCCTTCGTGGTAGGTCAGCTCATGCCCTCCCTGGGAATGCTTTCTGGGTCAGGTCTGTCAGACAGAGATCTGATCACTGTTGGCTTGACCTGACCTTTCCATTTCCCCAGACCTTCTGTTTGCCTCAGCTCCATCCCGCTCTTGCTCCCAAGTCTCTGGTTTACCTACAAGTGGAACCTACATTACTCACTGCAGGTGACCTTCTGAGGATGGTCTGCCAAGGTCCATGAATCATAGCCACAGTTTCAAAAACAGGCAGAAAACAAGACAAAGTTGCCAGCTAGTCAGCTCCAGCCAGTCCATCTCCTGAACTCAGGACTACACCCTGACAGAGCCTCCTGTACCTCATGGCTCTGCCAGTTTCCCTGGTAACATGTCTGGTCCAACAGCAGGTGGCTGGTGAGTGCTTCCCAGTACCTGCCTCCTCCTGGGTTCCATCCTTGACAACAGCAATCCTCGTGTCTTCAACTGAACACAGGCTAATTGTGCCTCCTTGCCACGCTCAACACTGTCCTTAAGCAATGCTGAGAGCTGAACCTCTGCATCCAGTGGGGGTGAGGCTGAGACCCATTCTACCAGCCAGCTCAGTGGGACCACAACTGCTCCTGGCCTGCAGCTTCCTCCTCACGGGAATTGGTCAGTCCACCTGGAGCCCAAGTGTAGCAGTCTGTGTGTCAGAGGTGGCCAGTCCAGAAGTCTACATAAATTCAAAACCTTCTATGAATTCTACTCTTCAGTGACTATAAACTCCCCCTGGCTTGTCTTGGGGAAGCACAGTGTACTAGCGCCAAACAGATTTCCTTAGAGCAATAGTGTCTGTTGAGATACCAGTATATTACAAGGGATGGGGGAGTGTCTGTTATTAAATGAGTTTGGAAAATTCTACCTCCACAACTCATATTGAAGATTCACTATTCACATTAGAATCTCCAAGTGATCACTGGCTTTACCCAGTGATCCCCAAACTCATTTGGCTGCACAGCTCACCCCATCCTCCCCCAAACACCTCTGGACCTCACACTGGACACTGTTCACAAAATCCAGTTTGGAAAACCTCAGTGGCCTGACAGTGAGTAGACCATGGTGATCATCCAGTTATGCCTGTAGCCAGCTTCACAAAAGTCACTTCCCCTCTCTAAGCCTTGATTTCTTCATCTATAAAAGTGGGGTTACATTATGTCTTCAAACTACTCCTGAAGGAACCCTAAAGTGTCCACAGAGCTGCTCTAGGAGCTTCCTCAAGGGGTAAAGGGGAAGAGAGGACCAGCTTGGACCCCTCAGACCTCCTCACCCCCAACTGGCATAGCTTTAGCTTTGTTTTTAGCTGCTTTGTGTATAATAAAGTTCCTTGCAAGAGATCTTTTAAAGAAATTTCTTTGGGAAGAGAAGGAGGTGGGAAATGGAAGGAAGAGGAAAAGAGGTGTGTGTCCCCTGACTGCTCCTGCACCACTGTCTGACTCCCAGTTTGGACATCAGCTAACCCACCTCACCCCACCCCTGCCCCCAACTCCTTTGCCCCCCTAAGGCTGGAAGTGACATTGGCTGATACCCCAATACCACAAACAAGCCACTGTTTCTCAAAAGGAGGCATAGGGACTACCCAGGTGCTTGTTATAATTCAGATTCTTAGGTTCTACCTCAGACATAAAGAATCAGACTTGGGGGCAAGCAGGACCTGAGAGTCTGGTGATTCTTAGGTACTCTGAAGTTTGAGATCCACTGCCCAGATCTTGGGAGCTGGGAAATTTCCACCACACTAGGTATGTGACTGTCTTCCTCTTCTGGTAAGGGTTACACCTCTGTCACATGGTAGAATGCAGGGACATCCCCTACTACAGAAGTGGCATATCAGCCCCAGAAAATTTCATAATGGTACCCAGAGAACACTAACAGTGAGGCCTGGCAACAAGGGTCCAAAGCCAATTATTGGAAAAAGGAGGTCTGCAATGAACATAGGAAGCTAAGGTCCTGCAGCAGAGGGGTTGGACCTGGAGACGTGAGAGGCAAGCTATGGCAAGCCCCAGTGGCCAAACAAGGAGGAATTTGGCTGAATTCCAAAAATACAGCTCAATGCTGGGCTGAGGATTGGCTTGTCTTTTTGTAACTTGCTCTGACTGGGTATTTACGTGTTAATAACTTATATTTGCAGAAGCAGAACAAATCTGTTAGAGAGATGGCAGGAAGGCCACAGATACAGGTATCTCTCAGAGATTTTAGGATTAGAAAGAATTGCTTTTCTTCTTTACTTCTCTCCCAAAATGTGAGTTACACCATAGGTCACTTGGAAAACACAAGTGGTCTTTTGGAATGGTTCCTCCTTCATCCTCAAGGTGCATGGTAGGGCTCATGAGGTGGACATGGTGGACAGCCCCCAGAACACTCCACAAGGACACTGGATTTATAATCTGCTTTCTAAATCAGCACAGAGCTGCTAAATCCTCCCTTGTCTCTGTGAGTGCTTAAAAAGTCTCCTCCATAGCACTTGAAACATTGTAGCATCTTAAAAGGAAATAGAGTGTTTCTGTCTCTCTGACAGCTAAACAACAGCGCTCAGATGGAATGCAGTTAACAAATAACAGAGAAAGCTTTCCTGGGTTCCTGGGTGACTGAGTTGAGGGGAAATCAGGATGACATCACCAAGGAGATTCTCTAGATCCCAGCTTCCACCTTCTTTCCAAAAACCCTGAGCAGTTGCTCTGGCTTCTCCACCTTAGCGACATCAGTGGCCTCAGAGTTCTGTCACTCATTCCTCCTCTGTCACATAAAGCATAGGACTAAAATGGGTTGTAATGCCAGACAAACCTAAGGCTGGATCCTGGCCCTGCAGCTCACACAGAGCAGATTAGGTCACTTTCAAACTGGAGGGTCAGTAAGCAGTGGGAAGGCTTGGTTAGTGTCCTCAATTGCATTGTGGGTGATAGCAACAGTGGCGCAGCAGGAAATCATTACCACGATTCAATGAAGCAACAACAAGGCAGTCAGTCCTTAGCCCTGGGCTTCACGCACATTCAGATTTTTATTGTAATTTTTCTTTTGTGCCACAGTCCTCTAACAAGTCACTTCCAAATTCATATCACAGATAGAGTTCAAAACCTTCCTAGATGGTCAGAAGTTGCAGAACTAAAGGACTAGAAGAAGACAAAGAACCTGTGAGAGATGAAATGCAGAAACACGTTTGCAAAGAGGAGGGCACAGATTTGAAAAGGAGACTTGAGTGCTGCTGCTTCTTTTCTTGTTTATCATACTGGAACATGCTAACACAGAGTAAAAAAAGAAAAGAAAGAAAAGAAAGAAAGCACAAGTTAACCAATTTTCCCCATTAACAGGAAAAAGTACATACAGAATTCCAGGATGAATACTAGCAGGATATATGGAAAGGAATCAGAGAACGTTCCTGAAAAGGCACTCACACTTCCTTAGTGTGGATGCGCCTTTTCTAATGTCCTCAGGTCCTCTCTGCTGGGTCATCATCTCACTCCCTGTGTTTCTCTTTGTCCTGCCAATCTCCTCTGTCTGCTCATCTGGTTCTGAAACTTGAATGTGCCTCAGAATCACTGGGAGGAGGTTTAGGGGAGAAGTTTCAGAATTAGCAATTTTCCTAAATTCCCAGTGCTGCTGCTTCTGCTGCTGGTCCAGAACCTCATTTTGAACAGCACTGGTCTAATTCTATCTTTTATGAGTCACTTAACCCCTTTGTGCCTCATCTATAAATTGGAGATAAGAACACCCACCTTTTTGGGTTCTTGTGAAGATTAAATAAATTAATCCTTATAAAGTGTTTAGAAGAGTCTCTGGCATTTATGAAACCCTCAATAAATTATTGGCTATTAAAGCCATAATCCCAGAAAGGAGGGTGCAACAAGGATGCATTTTGCTGTAAGATCCTCCATGCTTGCTTTATGGAACTCATATGTCCCTCAAAATGGGTCCTTTCTCCTCTTTGGATTCATTACCACATCCTTCCAAGCTGTATTAAAAAACGACTAGGAGAATTTTTAGAGTGCCTTTTATGTACCAGGAATACTAAACAATTTACATGCATTTTTTTCTGTCATCCTCACAATAATCTTGCAAAATGGGACTTTTATCCTACCTTTGCCAATGAGAAGAATGAGGCTACAAGAGTACCTAAATATCTCAAGTCTCTTACTCTATATCCCACAACTGGGCAAAACTGGGATTTGAACCTCTTAAGCCATTTGACTGCAAAGCCCAAACATAGCAAATAGATTTCATTTTCCAATCATCATATCTGGTAACGGCTGCCTGGAACACAGGATTCTGAGGCATAAATATCCTGGCTCAAGGGGAAGGATTGTTGGAGTTGATTAGAAGTGTCTAGCTGCTGGAGAGGGGAATGTCAAAACATAGAATAGATATTTGCTGCCTCTGCACTTTGCTATAGCAACACAGACGGTGGTAAAGCTTTCCTAATTTTCTTGAAGATTGTATTTAAATGCACACAAATCAGGTGAATGCTCCCCGGAATTGCTAATGATTTCAGATCTGTGGTCCAGCTTCCCCACCTACTGTAATTTAATTTGCATGGTATTTCTGTGCACACGAGTGAAGTCAAATAGTTATATGACTAAGCCACATCTGTAGGTGACCCAAAACCATTTCTCTTTGGTTTTAGAGTTTCAGCAGGACTACAGTGCCTTAAAACTATCACTAGACTATCTGGCATGATTGATAGATATTCTAGCCAGTATGCATGTATTTATAAATGAAAGAGATGTTCTGTCTTCAGGTCAAACTTCAAAAAACAAAGCTTCATCCTTCTGGAGGTGATTCTTGGTTGTATGAAGGTATTTTCTAATTGCCTTAAGCCAATAGTTCTCAAACTTTAATACACAGGAAAATTGACACTAGGAAAGTTGTTTCAAAAGCAGATTGCTAGGTTCCTACCTGAGGGATCATAAATGTAGAGGGTCAGAGATGGAGCTGGGCAATCAACATTTCAAAAAGGAAGCACTAGGTCTTAAGACCACTTCCGGGAAGCCCTGCCTTAAGCAATGCTATAGAACAGCAGTTCCCCCTGCTTTTCAATAGGTGGAAACCTTTTCTACTCAAAAAATTTCTAAGCCATGACTTGATAGTGGTAGAAAAAACATGTGATGGCAAAAAAGTTACAATTAATTTTGTAATGATTATAGGTAAATGTGTATTTTATTTACTGCCATAGTTATATATGGGTATTTGGAAAAGATTCAGAACTCTCTGTAAGAGACAGTGTTTAACCCATCTATACGTGATGTGTGGTGCACAAATGGATTCAAATGTTTTTGCAGATAATTCTGCAACCCTTTCCTCCACACCATCATTCACCTGAGAAGGAGAAGGAAAGTCACATCCAACAAGCACTTATCATGTGGCAAGGGTGGACCCATAGTAACTGTTCTACATACGTATTTGCACTTAAAAGCTAGAGTCCGATTCTTTCTTCCATTATCTGCACTAGTGGAACAGAAACTTAAATTTGATTAATAAATTCTCATTTTGCCATAAAATGAGATATTTTATATCATTATTCCAGTTTTCATGCTTTTGGTGGGTACAACTCACATTTGTAAATAATATTGAATCTAAAAGGCATTGAGCATCTACTGTGAGCAAAGCATGCAACACCATGAAGACCTCGTAAAAATTGGCTCGGGCTGAATACAGGGATTCTCATCTCATCATTAAAGAGTTATTCACTGGGACACTTTTGGTTAGTACCTATTCTATTTTCTAAGTTCAAAACTTCTCAACTTAAAAACTAAGAAACAGGAAGGCAGGATTGTCCTCCCTTGATAAAGATATACTGGGTTCTAACAGTTGTGGCTTAAGTAAGATTATGATCCCAATTGTTCTTTGCTTAAACTCACATTCAAATTAGCTTGGGCTCCCTGAGAAATCCCTCAGTAGAAGGTGGAAGATGCTAGTCTAGAATTCAAAATTCACACAGAAATCTATTAATATAAAGCATACATGGACAATAATAAAAAAAAAAGAACATATGGAAAAGACCTCACAGTTATCAATAAACAGGAATACGTTTGTCCAATGCCTCAGTCCTGACCGGCACTGAAGACCTGACTTGACTGTACTGCAGGTTTGTTTGATAATTTCATAAATAGTAACAATAAGGACTTGGACTGTGGTAAAAGCCCAAACTTACTAAGACAAGGACAAAAGCACTCAGAAAGCTGGCTTAATCGGCTCAGTTCTGGTCATTTCCAGCTAGGTTATCTCGGCTTTAAAGCCGTCAGGCTCACAGATGATGGAGTTGTAGTTCATTAAGAAATGCTTGGAGGGGGACAAGAAAGGAGAAAATGAGAACTGCTTCATTGGGAGAATTTTTTTTAAATGCCATTTGTCTTCATGACACCAAGGAGAAGCACAAGGAGATTCAGCAGCTGCATTTAGTTTGTAATGACCTTTCACCTCTGTTGATCTCTGACCTGGCTGTTTCAATCACGCAGACACGGAAGCTAGACAAGGAGATGTTTTAGGAGGCAGTTTTCTTTTGTAGTGCAGAGGGAGGGAAAGAGGTTCAAAATAAAATCTCTCCACCAGGACAAATTGCTCCCGTGCTTTAGCTGACAAAGGGTTAACAGAACTTCAGGTCCAGTTTCCTGCTCAGCTGTTTGATTGCTGCAGGCAAGGGAAACATTAGAGGGAGAGAGAGCCCTTACCACCACCTCATTTTTCAAAGGGCTATCAGAAAGCTAGTCCACCCAATGGGTGTATGCAGAAACCAGGAATTGGGTCTGTTTCCCAAATTCCAACAACCTGGACCCTACTGACGTGTCCTTTAGCAGGAATTCTCTAGTTTTTGGCTACCATGGTCTTCTCATCTGTTAATAGGTTGTTCTCCAAAATAAGCACACCATATACAAGGGGTGTGTGGTGTGTGGTGTGTATATGTGTGTGTGATTTTAAAGCAGGGATTTCCAAACTTGAGTGTGCACCCGAATCACATGGAAGGATAGTTAAAACACATACTGCTAAGTCTACTGCAAGAGTTCTGTTTTAGCTGATCTGGGCAGAGCCTGAAAATTTGCATTTGTGACAATTCCCCGGGTGATGCTGAAGCCACTGGTCTGAATACCACTTTGTGAGCACTGCTGTCCTAAACCATATTTTCCACTGTCTTCTGTCTTAATGATTCCAATTGTGCACACACATCAACATAATAAATGGTACATATTATATGTTATTAAAATGCCAAATATTATTATTAATAGCTACTTTGGGCACCTACCATGCACCAGTGCTATTTAGCCTCCAAGACAGGCATTATTGCCCAATTAAGGGCTGGTTCAGCCCGAATTTGACTCTTAAGGCCACATTCTTGATTACTACTTCCTTAAGTAGTAAGGTAATGAGTCAAAATTAAACAACCTATAAGTATTTGTAATCAATGTTTTATCTCTATTCTAATAAAATATATACTTATAATAACACTAAGTCAAAAATATAAACTTTCTTTCTCCTTGTGTCACTTAGAGCCAAAACAAAGGAATATACAAGGAATATCGTAAAACCAATCAGCTAACAAATGTATTCTGAGTTCTTCCTTGATGCTTGAGGACCACAGGACAAGTCAGCTCCCTCACTCAGTGAACCGGAAACAATCAGGGAATAGTCTAAGGTTAGTGTGAATGTCGAATATGAATGCCACAAGCTTTTTTTTGTCTTAACAAATAGGAGGAGGTGCAAAAGATAACATGGCACCAAAACAATGACTTAGAGCAGTGGCTCCTAAGCTTCAGCAAGCATCAGGATCACCTGGCTTGTTGAAACCCACGCAGCTGCCTCCCGGTTTCTGATTTCGCAGGTCTCGTGTGAAGCCCAAGAATTTGCATTTCTAACATTTCTCAAGAGATGCTAAAGCCACTTGTCTAGGGAGCACACTTAAGGACCATTGCTTTAGAACAAGTCTTCCTGAATTAACTCGGCCTCTCTGTCTATCTTTTATTCTCTGATTCAGATGACATTGCTTGAGGGCCTACTACGTGTGAAGAATCTTTTGAGCTCTGACGATAAAGTGGTAGCACAACTAAACAAAATGTATCCCCAGAAAAACGCACTGCCTAGGAAGGACAATAGGCCAAAAATCATACACACATAATGTATCAAGGGATCCAAAGAAAGACAAAAAGGACAACAGTGAGCAAATGGAGAGAGGCTGTTTTAAGCAGTATATTTGCCTCTCTGAGGAGATAATATCCATCAGAAAAGAGACCTCACTAAGGCAATGGAGCAAGTCAGTGTGGAACCTGGGTGAAGAGAGTTACAAAGAGGAGTTAGCAAATGCAAAGGCCCAGAAGCAGGAAAGTGCCCATTGTGCTCAAGGGAAAGCAAGGGGAGGGAAAAGAGGGAAAGTGCTAGGAGATGAGAATCAGACTTAAACGTAATCGACATTTTAAAAAATATCCCCAGGAGAATCCAACATACATTTAGGTTTGGGAATGACCTCTCAGATGCACTTATTTCTAAAGCTCATCCAACACCCTTTGGATGTGGGATCTCTGAGTAAACACATCCCTGGAACATGCAACAAAGAATGCATCCTCAGAGGGTGAGGCTTATCAGGCATGCCCAGGGACTGGGCTTTGCATGGTTTTGATTCAAAGAAATTCTTTCTCTCTCTTAAACAAGAGCCTCAGCCAAGCTTGTATACTGAATGAGGAAATGCATGAGAAGGGCTGAATCCTACAAGGAAGGGGCAGCTCTTGGTGACAGACAAGATAAGGAGGGCAAAGGAAGGAAAGAATAGATATGCGTGGCCACAAATAGGAACGTAGAGAAGGAATGGAACTTACATAGGAACAAGATGGGTTTTATGCATAAGTCTATGTGAAGCAAATAGAAATGTGTGTGGGGGCGTGTGCGCATCTGTGTGCATGTTGGGAAGTGAGAGATGGCTAGACTTCCAAAACTGTCATGGCTGGAGGCAAATAGTTTACGGATGTAGCCCCCAAATTAAAGAAGTTCCCTGAAAAAGTAAGTGTGCAGGGTGGAGAATGGAAGACCAGGTAGGGAGAGATGACAAGGGGCAGGAGAAGAGATACAGGATCAACAGAAAGGTACAAGACCAACCAGCCTGTCACCCCGAATTACTATTTTTGGCAGAGCTTCAGCAAACACAAAATGGGCAAATGTCGATTCTCCTGTCCTTCAAACATACGGGTATGTGACCAGCTGGCTTTAGAAAAGAGATTTCCCAATATGGAGGACATTTTACCCCATAAATAAGTCAGACTCAATTATTTTATATCAAAACAATATCTTAGCTTTTAACGAGCACAACTGCCAATGCCCAGAGTCACACGTTATGAATCACTATTTGCTTCTTCCTACACTTTCTAATTTCCTGCTAAGGAGACAGGCCTGAATGGGATCATCAATCTGAATTAGAAATCCTGTGACCTGCCCTGCACTTCCCTCACTAACACTGCGTGGCAAGTGGCAGGGGTGGATCTGTGGGGGTTTTGTTCTCTGTATCATTCTGAGAAAGACGTGGGGCAGGGCGAGATGCTGAGCTAGTTTTCATTTTTAAGCCCTTTTTCATTCCAGATGCCATTTGAGCATCTCACATTAGGCTTTCAAATTATTGCTATCATCTCAACGCTTTTACTGAGGCCGTTGTCAGACGACAAGCTTTGTTCTGCCTCTGTCCGAAAGTCTAGAAGACTCTCCTAAGAAGCCCAAAATAATGTGTCCCCCTTCTTAGGAGAGGGGGACGTGTATTTTGCTGGCCCATTGACATAACCTAACGGAGGTTTCCCTGGTGCTGCCATGAAGGGAAGACTCTGAATGAAGCAGCAGCTTCTGCAAAGCAGCTGGTTCAGTAAGTCTCTCTTCCACCACTGTGCTCACTTCCGAGGAAACACAGTGAACAGCCCTTGGCAAAATATAACTGCAAAGCCGTCACTTGATAGCTTTCAGACATTTATTTCATGTACAGTACTTACTATGTGGGCTGGGAAAATATACAGAGAGAAAACTCAAGTTTTTATTAATTCACCTCCTTCTTTAGGATTCTGGTAAAAATTCTGATGGAATTGCTGGGGCTAACAGGAGTCGGGGGTTATGTTCAGAGGTATACCATCCTTGCCCTTCCTGGTCCTCTGAAACAGAGTCACAGATTATAGCTGGCACCTAGTGTGAGACTTCTGCACAGCTACCTTTGGCCAAAAGAGGCTCTCTTGACTTTCCCCACCCCACTCTGACCCCTGATTGATCACTGCCCTTACTGCTGACAATGCTACCAGTAGAAACTGTCTAGAAATAATAGTGGATCCTAAAAGCGCTGAATAAATCCCCAGCAGGCAGGTCTATTAGGGTCTGCAGGTGCAGTCCCAGCCTTCTGAGGTTGTCATCAAGGAAAACAACTACATTCCCTTAAGTCATTCTGGATGTCTCTCTCAGATTCAGAATGCAGAGCTGAAGCACCTGTGGGTCTGAGCTGAGGGTCTTTTGTCTGTCCTATCTGCTGGGCTCTGCCATATTCTTCTGGACCTTAGCAGCTGGGAAGATGGGACCCTCAAATTTTCTCTATGGCTTGTGTATGACAATTGTTCTTTTTCTGATTGACATCCTGTCTCCCCACATCTGCTTCCATGGTCCTGGGTGGTGTGGTCCCTGAAACAGCTCCATCCCCAGTTTAGCCAGTACCTCCTGAGCTGGCCAGCATCCCGCTGCCCCTTTCCCAGGCCCCACCTCCTCCTAAGTGACCCAGAAGTGACTGTAGCCAACTTGCTTTGGAGCCTCAGGTGGTTTTGCTGCTGCTCTAGGGCTATGGAAAACTTGAGTAATTTTCAACGGTCACAAACCCCAGGGTCCCTAGTCAGTGTAATTATAAGTCAATCACTTCCTCCCAACTCTGGTTTCCCTTCCCTTTGGGCTGGTAAAATCATTACCATGGCTTCTTTCTCTTCTCAGTCAGACATTTGTATAGACCATTTACCTCACTTCTCATGAATCTTCTCAACTGAGTATTATTTGGGGGGTGGGTAGATTTTACTTATTTAACTCAGAAATGCTGAAGGCCTGTCATCGATTTTCCTGCCTTCCACAGCCTAAGGCTGCCTTCTGTTTTTCTGAGTGCAGGGGAGCGTGATCCCCAGGGAGAAAACTTGCTAAGGCACAGCTCTGAAGAGTCCCCCAACATGCAGCCATCAGCCTGCCAAAGGCCTGGCTTGGAGATCTCCATGGTCCAACAAGGCTGGAGGAGGCAGAAATCTCTCTTCTAGGGAGGCACTCAGGGAAGACCAGGAGGTGGGGGCTTTCTGTGCATGGAGAAATTCGAGGGACCCCTCCAAACAGGTCTGAACCTTCCACTCTATGCTAATAAGAAAAAGAGAAAGATGAAAATGCCTCAAGTCAGATAAAGCAGTTCCCTATATATGACATCTATGATAGTAAGTTTTGTTGGGTCAGAATCAAGGAGGCTCTTACACTCTCTCCAGGATGCCCCCTGATCTCCCTTTCTCTCCCTGTTCCATTGGTGATCCCAGCGCACAACCCAGCAGAGAGTGTGCACATTAAGGCTTTTCATGCAGCAGGAGGGGTTCCTGCCATGGCTTAAATCCAGGCCACAGAGCTCAGGCTGGGTGGGAGATCTACCCCTAAAAAGCCCTCCATCTCTGATACTACAAAATTCCTGAGTGACCTGCATTTCTGAGGTTCCAAGACTGCAGACTCCCTTATCTGAGGGCACCGATTTCAGTTCAACTTGGAGCCAGCTTCACTGTCCATTCCTGTCCCTACGGCATAGACTTCAGAAGACTTCTGCATTTTTAATTATATAATTTAGCCACCATCAGCATTTCCACAACCATTTCTCATGTTCCTTCCTTCAGCATTTTATAATATAGCCACAATTCCCTACAGAGGGCATCAATATAGCAACATAATGTCGTGGGAGAGTGTGGTCACAGAGTAAATGGAGCTTGCGTTCAAATTCCAATGCAGCAACTAGTAAGCTGCGTGGCCCTGGTGAGTTATTCAATCTCCCTCAAATCTATTGCCTTCATGAATAAAATGGGGGTGATAATAGTACCGACTTCACGTCATAGTTGTGAGCATTAAATAAGATAATGAATGGAATTACTTATCCTGGATCTAGGGTAGCACTGTCCAATAGATATAGAATTTGAGCCATGTATGTGACTTTTGAAAATGAGAAATATTTGAAAATTAAACTCTGAAATTAGATGTAGCTCCAATGCTTAAAGACAGCTTGTGAGAGTTTCTGTGATGGTCTCTTTCTGCAGAAAAACAGCCAACAAGTTGGTGCCCTATCTGTGCATAGGTAGAGCATTCTGAAGATTTTTAACTCTCCTGCTGTCAGCCAAACAGGCAGATGCTGCCACTGTCCTGATTTCTTGGTACCCTATACCTCAGAGTTGCAGGGGCCTCTGGTGGTCTAGTCTAATCTCTTCTCAAATGCTAGCGCACCTTATACAACAGCCATGCTAATGCCTCAGCCTCTTCTTGCATGCCCCTAGGGATAGGCAGCTCACCCCCTCCTGGGAATGCACATTCCACTTTCAGATGGCTTTGGTCATAAGAAAACTCTCCCTTTAGATGAGATTCATCTTCTCCTCCACCACTTACTTATTGGTTCTAATAACAACCTCTGGGGAGACACAGAACAAGTCAAGGCCATCCTTAGTGCGACAATCCCGCAAGTATTTGACGTTGGTTCTCGAGCACCTTCTAAGTTTCTTTATGTCTAGGGTAAGTAGGGTCAGTTATTTCCATGGTTGATCCTAGGATAGAGTATAATGCCCCATCTCCATGCTGAATGTTGAGTAGTTTCTATGTGTCTTTTGCAAAGTGTAGCCCCAGAACTGAACTTGGGGTATGCAGTGTGGACCCCAAAGACAAACACTGCTGGTTACAATGATCACCCACCACCACTGCCACCTTTGCCACAGCCACACTCAGCACTCAGTGGCAGGGAACCTCTCAGTCCAGATGAGGCAGCCGAGCTCGGAAGACCACTCCAGGGCTCTGCTCTGTGCCGAATGCTGGGCCTTCTCCACCTACTGGCTGGGCAGTCACCTTGGCATCTCTCTCTTCCCAGCCCAGTGTGCAAGAGGGCCCAGAGCTCTCCTCCCACAGTGCATGGTCCAAGAGCCAGTCCCAGCTTCTTCACAGGGCTTCATACCTAGAGGCAGGGAGCCCAGAGCTGCCTTGGCCCGTGCTTTTTCTGGGGGATTCAGGTCACTTCCCTACTTCCCCTGGCAGTGGGAAAGGCCTTGGAGAGATTTCCCCTCAGGTGATATGGGAATTCCTGCCTTGCCTGGAGCACAACCCTGGAGCTACAGATCTGTCCCCTCCTCTTCAGGGTCTCTAGATATTTCACTGGCACCGGTTAACTTCACACCAAACTCCCGGTAAGGCCTGGTTCAAAGTAGTCGTACAGGCCATGCGTGGTGGTGTTGGGCAGGGCCACACTCGAGTCTCCAGGGATGTGCAAGGAAAGGAGCAGCTGCAAGGGAAGATTAAGCTCAGCTTTGCTTCCATAGATCAATAAATCAGTCAATCTTTATTGAACTCCTCTGCCCACACATGCTCATTAGCCAGCATGGACCCAGGAGCAGCAGTCTGGGATTTGGGGGGGAGGGGAATGCCTCCAGCCAAAATATTTCACCCCACAAAGGTCAGTGGTTTCCCCATAGGGCCATTAGCTAATTCACGCTAAGGTGTTAATGACTTATCAGCTTTCATTATTTCTAAAGGGACTCTAACCAGGGGGAGTGCTGAGAACTGATTAGGGGGCCAGGGTGAGGATCACCTAAGAGGGTACAGGATGGAGAAAGATGCTAAATGCAATTTTCTCCACCTTAACATTTTCCCTAGGGCTTGAGATGCTGAGTATGAATTAAGGTCAGGACAGAAGGTGGAGCAGGGGCTCTGGCGACAGTACTGCTTTCATTCTGCAGCTCTTCTCTCACCAAACGTGACCTACAGCGGGTCACTCGGCCTCCTGAGACTATGTCCTCATACCAGGAAAGCAGGAGTGTCCACCAGATAGAGTTAGGAGGATAAAGCACTTCATACAGCTCCCAGCTGAAAAATAAAATGGGGTGGTTCCTTTTGTGTGTATTGAGTTCAACCCAAAGACTGACCAGAGCTATGACCCTCAAAAAAGGGATTGGGTAGTGAATCTTCCTACCTTTGCCTATATAATTCCCATCATTCGGGCCTCATTTGGCTGCCTTTTTTGACACCAGTATTTGTAAAATTGCCCAAACCCTTGTGATATTCATTTCTATTCATTTCTACATCCTTCCTAGATTACCCCTTAATTAATGAGTCTGACAAGTTAATTGTTCTGAAATCACTCCTCTGAAATGTCAAGGGGGCCTTCCCAGCCCCGAGATTTGGCATTTGGTGATCAAGCTGCATTTTCCTTTCAGTTCATGATTGTATAGATTTGGCCCATGTCTTAGCTCAGGCTGTCCCACCTGCAGAGCCTAGAGAGTGTCTTCATGCCACAGTCTTGCCCGGTCACACTAGTCGTTCCTTCATTCACTCAGCTGACAAACATTTCTTGGGTTCCCTCTCTGTGCTACTGCTAAGGGCAGGATCACAAAGACAGTCTCTGTCCTCAGTCCTTACATACTAGTGGGCAAAGACAGAGAAGACACAGGTAAGCAAATGAATAAAACAGTTCCAGCATAATGAAGTACAAATAAGTGTGTTGGAGGAAACAAAGGAGAGACTGAGATAAAGACTACTAGAGGGAAGTTGTCCATATCAGGGAAGAGGCCCTGGGGGGAAAGACTCAGAATGAGGCACCAAGAGACAACTGGAGTGGCTGGAGCCCTGGTAAGCTTGTGGGGAGGCAGGGGCCAGATCACATAGAGCTTTGTAGCCAATCATAAGGAGTTTGAATGTTGAGAAGCTGTTGAAAGGTTTTGATTACGGCAGCAACAATCTGCTGTCTTTTAAGAGATTAGCTTTGCCACCAAATGGAGACTGGGCTGGGTTTCGGAAGGAGAAAGGAAATTCCGAGACTGTTGCTTTCACCGAAATGAGAGATGACGGTAGCCTGGACCAGTAGAAAGTAGATACATTCCAGGCACATTTACAAACTACAGGAGAGGACTGACAGGACTCGCTGAAGGATTCGGTGTGTGGAGCAGGATGAGGAAAAGAGGCAATGAGATCAACATATGGCAGCGTCATTGTTAAGATAAAGACACAAATCAGGTGGTAGTAAAGAATCAAGTGTCCTGTTTCAGACACATCAGTTTTGTGATGTCTGAGAGGTGTGATGTGTCAAATAAGTGGATGGATATGTGAACCTGGAACTCACGAACCTGACCAGAGATAAATTTGAAAGTCAGAGCATAAAAATGATCTCTAATTCATGAGGGTCAGTCGATTACCTCCCTCCTGGTACGCATGCCAGCTCCTCTCCTGTGGCACAATCTAGTGCTGTGATATTTCCTGCACAGCCGCTAAGACCAGGCTCATGGATTTCAGGTCTGACCAGGGAATCCCAGAAAACATCATTCATCTATGGACAACTGAGAGAAGCAGTAGCCAATACACTTTCCTGTGGAACCTCACCCTCTGACTCAATTCTAAGGAACCGTGCTGATCACCCTGTATTGTTCTGGAAGGGGTGTTTGCCTCCCAAAGTTCTTTGCAAGAGTTACATGTATCATTTGGCAAAATGGCCATCCCAGGAGGGGATTGTTCTGTTTTTGAAAACGGTGGTAAGTCAGTCTACCTTATTCTGACTGGCACTATGTCCTTTTGGGTGGATACGTTCATTTTCCATTACTTTTGGCTTTTTGAGACAAACATATTTCAGGTATTACATACGCCTGCAGCTAGGAAATTAAATGATAGGAAAGTCTGATAAACAAATAAGAAAGGACAAGAAAAGAGACTGGGACATCTTTTACCTTGAGACTACATCCCTTGAGAGCCCAGATTTCCACAATGATTCTTATGAGTGAAGGGTTCTATGAATCAGTAATAAGCTACTAGAATAGAGAAAAATTACTTATAGCATCTAGATTTTTCTGGCTTTTACATTTCCCCCATTTTAGCAGGTAATGGAAAATTGGATTTCCCCTTCTTATATGTCCAGAATTGACTCTTAAGTAAAGTTTAACAAAATTTAGATTTTATACTTTATTAAATATTTCTCAAAGGTAGGAATTTAGAAAAGAGATTTTGGTGGACATGTACTTTGAACAAAAATCACTATACTATTGAGCATTTTGCATGGTGTTGTAATGTTTTCCATATAAGATCATAAAAATTGCTAGCTAACTTCTGCTGTCAGCCCAAGGAGAATCAAACAAAGCCATCAAGTTGCCATGCTAGCAACTTTTTTTCTGTTTTAAACTGCTCTAGGGAGCTTGAATTTGCATGCTAAAGTAAATGAAACAATTTGGTTATATTTGCTGAAACAGCCCATTACTGTGCATCATTTGAGAAGACCACAAAATTTAGCACTTGTAATAGAAATAGATTACTTCCTTTTAAGTGTGAGAGTATTGAGGAGAAACTGTAAGAACATAAGGCATCATGATGAATTGAGTTCTCATAAATGAAACTGGTTAATTTTCTTACCAATTATCTTGCTATTACTTGAATGCTGTTTAAATACCACGTAAGTCTTAAGTGTTGGTATCTTCCCTATGAATATGTTAGTGTTCTCCTTAGAAAGATGTGACTCTGGCTTTATTTCTTTGCTCCTAATCTTCTCAGCCAATTAGGGTTTTTTTGTTTTTTGTTTTTTCTTTTTTTTGTTTTAGCTTCTGATGCCAAAAAAAGCATTGTTGGATGTGGTTAATTGCTAAGCTATAGAGAAGATTCCCAGCATGTGACAATTTAAACTTTAATTTAAAAGTTTCTAATGTACTCATTTTCTAGTTAACATACAAAGACGACAGGGATTGGAGGAAGGGATTTCTTAATCTTTCTCTGTGCTTAAGCCTAGGAGTGAAAATTTGAAATGTTCTCTGACTCCACAGAAAGCACACGAACTCCTGTCTACAAGAGGCCCACAAATTAGAACAGAGCAGGAATAGAAAACTTACAAGTTATAAGTTATAATAAAGAAACTGTTGATGAAATGGTGTGAGCTGTGTAGATGCCTGTGTTCACCTTGGTTATTTACAAATTCTTTTTGCTGTCTTGGTTCCTACCAGAAATTTCAGTTAGGAAATTATAGTCAAAACATGCAGGTGTCTCAACATAATTCTGGACTTTTCAATTCAATTGGGAGAGGATTTTTTTTCCCACAACCAGAGAAGAAGGAAGCATACCATTAAAAAAAAAAAAAACTTGAAGGAACTTGTCTCACAACTGCTTCCCGACAAAAAACATCTTAACAAGAATACGAATTCAATATTGGATCAAAGATAAAAGGATAAAACAAGAGTGTTATAAAAAAGGAAAACTGAAGATCTGTAAAAATACATTGTAAAACCAAAGAGCATCATTAAAGAAATAACAAATAACTTACAAGGGCAAGGAACAGAATAAGCACCATTGATAATCAAATTATTAATACAGGCATAGAATAAAGGTTTGAGATAATTAGGACACACGCATATTTAAAAAGATAAAACAATGAGAAAAAAAGACGATTGATATAAAAGATATGGGATAACTTAGGTTCTTGAAATAGCCTAATATATGGAATAGTTAATATATTCAAAAATTAATACAATAAAATGTATCTGAATTAAAGGAAACTTTTTTTAAAATTATCTATAGTGGAAAGAACATGTGTTATGAGAAAATTTAATACAGGGCTCTGTATACCAAGACAAATTCTAGTCAAGCTCCTTATTTCAGGGATAAAATAATTTCAGGCACTGGGACAGAAGAAGCAAATCACTCACAAGGGGTTAAAATCAGGCTGCCTTAGACTTCTCCACAGCATCAGCCAGTGTGTGACTCTGCAGTAACACAATGGAGCAATTGTTCTGAGGTGAACACAGCGTGATCCAATAAAGTTATACCCAAGACGGCAATCAAGTATGAAGGCAGCAAGCATTATGAACTGGGAAAAGAATAATGCAACATGCTACCATGAGCCTATCTCTAAAAAACTAGATGACGAAAACCTGAAAACCTACCAGTTCATTTTTAATCAAAATTTAAAACTCAGAAATAGAGGTTATGATTTTTTAATTAGACCAATGGTAAGCATTCAATCCACTTAAATATTGACTGTTAATCCTATGAAAACTAGAGTTACAAGATAAAATGCAATGTTATAAACCCAAATAATATTTAAAAACTTAAAAAAGTTGGAGGTGAAGTACAGAGAGGTGTGAAGATGTGCAATAGTGCTATGACCCCATTTCTTTCATAGCAGGAAGTAAATTTAAAATGTTGAAAATTAAAATATATAACTTTAAATTGTGATTCTAACATCAATATTTTTCATGTTTTTTAACTTTAGAAAGCCCTTTTATGATATAATATTTCTCCAGATGAGGAAATATACATTTGAAGTTTAGTAGTACCTTTAACCTTACTTCTGTAAATTCAAGTAAAATCAAATTTAGTATTTATTTCAAAATAAATAAACTCATCATTTTATACACATAATAAGCTATTTTTATTCTTTAAAAGATTGGAAGCACATATGCCAGGATACTAACAATAGTTCTTTTGAAGTACTAGAAATAAAGATTATTATAATTTCATTTTTGCTCTTTTCTGTCATTTTATAAATTCCTAAAAAAAAAAAAAATTAAAGCAAGAGTTAGAAGTGGACCAAGGGTCTCTGATAAGGAATTTCCGTCAGACTTTCCTGATTGTACCTAGTTCTTTATGAATTTTTGTGTTGAACAGCTAAGGGTAGGGCATTGCGTAGTGCTATATATACACAAATATATTGCATCATGCCATATCATAACGTGTAGGTATGTTTGTGTAAATGCTTTTATTGCTGGAGAAGAAAGTAAGTAGCCACTTCTATTTTTCATTTTCTGTCTTCTCCTCCAACTCTCCCCTCTTCTGGCCCCGGCTCTCTCCTGCTCTTCCCTTGTTTGGTGGATGGGATGAAGCACGGCACAGCGTAATGAAAGGTCTACTTCTTCCTTCCTCACTTAGGAGCCTTCGGTTAGTAACTTCTCTTTCCCAGGCTTTGCTGCCTCATCTATAACACGTTACCACCTGCCTCACGCTAGGCCTTCAATACATCACTCTGAGAAGACCCTTAGGTTGGGATTAGGCAGAGCGAGGAGAACCGGGCCCTAAACAACCAGAAAGGTGTCCCCAAGTGAGGCCACGTTTCCAAGCAGCCGCAGGAGGCGGCTCCGGGAGGGCTGTGGGTAGAGAAGGGAGGCTGCTCATGGCTGGACCGAGATGCTCAGCCTCGGCAGATGAAGGCCAACAGCACAAACATGATTATTTTTTCAATCTTTAAACTTTCCTATTCTTTTTCACAGATTTAGATGGGGAGGTTCAGAGGAACTAGTACAGGGAGCAAGAAAAGAAAAGAGGACCTGGGGAAGGACAAAGGTGCAAAGCAGCTGTACGACAGGCAGTTCCTTCTGGAAAATGTTTGCATAGCTTAGCTCTGCACACCTCTACCTTCCTCGGCCCTCACAACAGCCCTGGAAGTTAAACAGAAGAACATTTGTGTGGTCCCTGTCTTACAGGGGACGGTGGCACAGCTGAGTCAGCGGTTTCCCCAAGGTCACCAGGCTGGTGAGTGGTAGAATCGCAAGCCAGTCAGCTCACCCTAAAGATGATGTTATTTCTGGTATCCTAGTCTTTCACATATAAAGCCACCAAGCCCTTAATTTATTTAGCAAATAAACCAGAAAGCAGATAACCTGAAAAAAACATAGTAAAAGGTTTTAAAAAATTCCAAATTTCTCAGTTCCATATAGTGTAACCTCTTAATCCTGACTCAGTCCTTACCTC
Source organism: Lepilemur ruficaudatus (assembly GCA_963574885.1). Classification (NCBI taxonomy): domain Eukaryota; kingdom Metazoa; phylum Chordata; class Mammalia; order Primates; family Lepilemuridae; genus Lepilemur; species Lepilemur ruficaudatus. The sequence continues at coordinate 47,174 of CAUYRT010097516.1, forward strand.
CTCTTCCCCTCCTCCAACAGCTTTCTGTCCAAATGCCTCAGGGGTCTCCGCATGCGGCACACAAGGCTCTGCTAGAGCCCTGTCCAGATGAAGTGATGGGGAGGAGGTATGTCTCACATAAACGTGATCATGAGCACTTCATTCCAAATCCTTTCACGTCCACAGATATACATCTTTATTAACCTGCTTGCAGCCTTGTAGGACTAATTGGTGGGTGCCATGCTTTTACCTTTATATCTAAAAAAAAATATTGATATGCTATATATTTCTCAGCCCCTGAGGGGCCTACAGTTAAGGCAATATTTCCATGTATCCCTTTTACACACGACTCCAATGACTGATTTCCTCATTCACTTTCATTAATGTAATCTGTGGGAGTGTTAAGCAGGATTGTAACTGTAGTGATGCTAGCTCACATTTCTTGAGCACTTACAGGAGCTGTGCCAATTATTTAACAGAATTACAATCCTAATATTTTAGATATGAAACCAAAAACCAGAAAGGTTAAGGAACTTACTCCCATACAGCTGTGTGCGAAGGGAATGAGGTTCAAGCCTTGGTCCAGTTGATTCTCAACCACTAGACTAGCATCCTACATGTTTCTCCTGGTTATCACCACAAGGAAACAGCACAAAACACCTGCTGAGTGCCTGACTAGCCTCCTTTAGAGTAGGTAGGGGACACTTTATGTCAGCGTAGCATTGTGGCTAAAAGTTTGGGCTTTGAAGCCAAGAAGCCTAAAGCTCAAATCACAGCTCTGATACTTACAACCTGTCAATATATCAGAGTCTCATTTTCCCTCAAACAAGGGTAATTCCAGCACCAACATTATGGTTGTTGTAATGATTAAATGAAAGAATATACAAAATATGCTTCACTTGATGGCTGTTGTGTTGCAAAGCCATAGGAATGTTAGCTATTATTTATATTAAGCTAAAGTAGAAGAGACTGCTCCTTTCTGTCCACTTCAATTCCCAACTTATGGAGAGTAGAACTTACAAGAGTTTAAAAATTTTAAAACAATTGATTGAAATGGATTCACCACTTTTCAGAGCTTCCATCTTTCTACTGTAAAACACATTTTAATATCCTATCTAAAATGACATTGCAAAACTGCTCAGTAGGTAACTTGACCAACTGATATTTATGAAACACCCAGTATTAATATTTGCAAAGCACTTTGAGACACAGAAGCATTACTATAAACCTAAGTCCCTTCCCCCACAGTTTTCATACCTTGCTATATAACAATAGAATGTTATGTAACAACAACAATGCAAAAAGATATTCCCAAATAGGAGCCCTTGCAAAGCAGTGTCTGATAAATCCTACTTGTAACAGCATAAATGTCACTCTTAGCTCAAAGTCAGGTCTTAGGAGCCAGAGAATATGTAAAGGTAAAGAGAGAAGAAAAGACTTTAAGAAAAGGGCAAAGACAGTGAAAAAGAAAACAAAGGTACCTGGTGATGCAGAGTCAAGGAATATCCAGGAAGCACAAGGTACCCAATCTTCAAAGGGAACCATCTGTATCTTAAGACAAAGCCCTAAGAAATAAAACAATGGGGAAAATGTACTGGCCCTAAAGTGCTGCCACACAAAATGAATTGACGTTGCTCATTGTGTTGTTACAGACAGCCCGGCTACTCAATCTCTGTCTCCTTTTCACGTCTCCCTGGCTTTAGCGCAATGGTTCTGGATGGTTCTCCGGGATCAGCAGTATCAGTCTCACCTGGGAACTTGTTAGAAATGCAAATTCCTAGGTCTCTTCTTAGACTCATTGAATCTGAATGGGAAACTCTGAGGATGGGTGCCCAGCAGGAAGTGTTTTAAGGAGCCCTCCAGGTGTTCTGATGCTCATTAAAGTTTGAAAGCTTGCTTTAGAGGATCCTCCAAACTTCCCACATTTTTTCTCTCAGCTATACTTGACAACACCTCTTAACAGTCCTCTTCCTCATCCCAAACTAGGTAGTCTACTCTTTGAGAAACCCTGGAACTCACAAGTGAGAAATACATACAGGTTTATTTTCAGGGCACTGGTAATTGGTTTTTATTTCCCCTCTTAGGGTTTTTTTATATAAAAGAATAGGCCATATACTGTAACACCAGGCCCCCTTCACACCACAGCTTTTAGAGATTTAGAAAAAAACAGCTTAGATTAGGTCAGACCTATTACAAATAAATTCTTTTAAGAAATAACCATGATTTAATTTCTGGTTGGATCTCAGGTGAACAAATGACCCTTGACCTCGATTTTTGCACCTCCACCACCATGACACAACTAATTTAAATTAGACAACTTTTAAAGGCTCGTTTGTTCTTCCAAATATTATCCAAGTATTTAAGAATCTGATCAGTAAAGACTGTTTTACTTACTGTCATTTCCTTCCCTCTACCTTTTCCTGCCTTGTTTCTAACTGGTCTCATCTCTTAGCTAGCAAACTGTCTCATGCCCAGAACACACGTGTAAACATAGAATCCTTTTTGGTACCCAATTGGCAAGGAAAGGCCCAGCTGGAAAAGGCAATGAAAATAGAACTCAGAAAGAATGGGGAAAATTCAAGTCAGAAAGGTGAGGAATAGTAAGACAAATGTCAAAGAAAGGCATAAGCCTTCAGCAAGGAAGCCTGGATCCAGATGTAGCACTTCAGTTCAATGTACAGAATTAGCATCGTCAATAAATTGAGCTGAAGATGGGCCCAGCGGCTGAAAAATCCACTCCAATGCAACTTTCTCCATTGTCCAGATAAGCACAAGCTGGTTGAGATTGCTATGATCTAAATATGTTTCCTTCCCTCCATTTTCCATTTTCTAGGTTAAATCCCATCTTTTTTCCGATATACTTTTGAGAATTGCTTTGGCTATTTTCAGATAGAACATGTTGTTCCGCTGGGTCCTATCCAAATTTTCTATGGGTGCTTTGAAAGACAAAGAGCTGGTCCAAAAGGTAGAGTCTGAATTGGTCTGGAGAACCTGGACACATAATTGTGAAAATGTGGTCTGGGTGATGCCTGAGAAGGCAATTTCCTCTGACACAAAATTAGGGTTATCCTACCTTCTCTTGATGTTATTTTCAAATGGCCAATTGTACAGTAGGTGGCTGCAGATGGGAGTTCATGAATTTTGATGAACCTGTGACAAAAAAAGTAGAATACTCAAAATAAAAATTGGAATTCTCAAATGTCATTAACTAAAAATATATCCTCATAGTAAATAGTTAAGAAACAAACATGTCCCACCCCTCCACAGTGTCCACCACATCGGTCTCAATAGGGGAAAGGAATTCCTCAAAAACTGATTTATGTGATTAACTGTACACCTCAGTAAATTCACTGAGGTAAATTCACAATTCATTTAATTGTACACTTAAAGTGGAGTAAAGGCATGATACGTAAAGTATACTTCAATAAAGAAAAATATCATTAAAAAAAAGAAACAAGACATCAGATTTATTTCTTTTCTTGTTATTTTCCCAATCTTCCAAATAAAATAAAAAGACCTTCATGTTTGTTTTTGCTTCCTTATAGTCCCAAGATGCCTGGAATGTCAACCAGGTTTAAACTCTCCTCCCCACCTCACCTCCTGCATAAATATTGAGAGGAGGTTCTGTTACCTTTAACCTATTGAGAATGTTAATTTTTGGTCTCCAATTCTGTAGTGTTGCATAGGTGGTCCCAAATATGTGTGTCTAATAATGAGATAAATGGTAGAGGAAAACCACTAGAATAGTGGAAATACAAAGCCAAACTAATGTCTTCATTTCTTCCTTTATTTAACAAGTAGACATTTTACAAAAATAATTGTTCTTTGGATGACATCAGCAAGCTACATAATCACAGAGGGATGCGTTTGTATACTGTGTGGTATAGAGGTTAATCATTATTTCATTTCTATTTCATGGCAATCAAATGTTCACATAGGTAATTTGGTTGTTCTTTTATTAAATGAAATTAATTTATTCCACAAATATTTATTAAGTGCCTACAACAGTACCTGTTACATAGAGGTATTCAGGAACTATTTATTGATGCATAGACTATTTCTAGAGAACTTGCTATACGTAGATTCAGTACTATGTTCCTTACGTGAAATGATTCATAAGCAGGGATGGGAATTTCTTCCTCTCAGAGCCCTTACTCTGACTATGAAATCATTTGCATACCAAGAATCTCCGGCCTCTTCCTTCCTCTACCCCTAACCATTCCCACCACTGCTAATGAGATAAGTAATATAAAAACTTGAACGATATGCCCATAAATCCATCTTTAAGGCTCTGCTCAACAGTACGTCCTCCCCTGGGTCCACTGCAGGAAAATATGCACCATTAGAGACCTGAACCATCCGCTGCCACAGAGAAATACATGAATTAAAGGCAGCTGACCCACAGCAAGTTCTGAAGCTTTCTGGCTTATCCTCTCTATTAACACCAATCACTGTTGTCTTATTGGTTTGCTGAAAAGAGTAGAGTCATCAAAAGCTACTGCCCCAATAGCTCTTATATTAATACTACTGGGGAGCTTCAAGATTAAAATATTCCTAGTATTACCCTTACGGGTCTTCTCACTTGGGGACGTTTCCTGATACTCTCTTGCCACTTTTCCTCAAAAAAAAGAAAAACCTCTTTGTCCTTTGTGTCTTCGCCTGCACTTTGAGAAACTGTCAGTAATACCACATCACATTCTACTAGAATTATTTGTTTGCAACGCTTACCTGAGCTTCCTGAGAGCAGGCACTCTGCCTTCTTCATTTTTGAAGCCTTAGCACCTCACAGAATAACAGCCTAGCACATGGAAGGTGGTGAATAAATGATTCTCAGGTGGACCTTTTTTGTTCTTAGTGAGTCAACAAGCAAATATCACTTAGCCAGAGCCAGAAAACTATATAAGCACTGGAAGTATCTAGTCAATCTGCTGTCTACCCCCGAACAGTCTTAAAACTTGTCATAGTTCATTATATGCAAAACTTAGAAAATATTTTTCCCAGTTATTCTAGTAAAATAGAACCACGTCATTTTAGAACAGGTGTGACCTTGAAAATCTAGTACAAATTCCCTCATTTCACAGATGAGAAATCTGAAGTCCCAATAGGTTAAGCCAAGGGCATACAGCTAATGAATGGCAGAAAAAGGATGGAAACCAAGTCTCCTTGCTCTTTTCCTGGTGCTTGGTTTACTAATCTACGATCCAGACTCAGCTTGTTGAGCTTCCGTTTCTAGAGAAGCTCGTGAAGGGACTTGGGGAAAGGACTGATTGTGGACCTGGATTCAGAAAGAGGGAGACAAACTCCACCAGCTGCTCTATCTCTTTTTCCTCCCTAGAGGCATTAACACTGGCCAAAAAGTTGTCTTAGTACAAGGAGTAAGAAAGAGAAAAAATGATGGAAATCTACATAATATGCAGCTAATGAGATATAATGAGGCCTTTTAGGACAGTTTCAGATTTATGACCTGGGTTCAAGATGGGCTACCCCCAAGTCAGATCTTCTGCAGTGACTGAGCTCCAGAATAGAAGCCTGGATCTGCCCTGGCCTGAATCTGGGTCCCTAAGATGAATCTGGACTATGAACAGCTCATGACTTTAGAGAAAAGGAGAGGAAGGCAACTCTTTCTGGAGCTTTCACTAGGCAAGTGTTCCATCCATTAACTCACCAAATGTCCATTAAGCACATGCTAAGTGCCAGGCAAGAAGCTGAGTACTGTGGCTACAAAGATGAATAAGATAGCAACCTGCATACTGTGGTGTCTTCCACCAACAACTCTTGAGAAGACTCAGTATACCACACACGTACACACACACAGACACTTGCATTAGAAACACACAAGCATCTCTGCCACAGGATTTGGCATTGCTAGCCTAATGCAACCCTAAACTGTCAGTTTCATGACCAACACTGCTTAGTCATCTCCATATTTCTTGTCCTATGTCCTCAAAACAAAAGGCAACTATGTCCAAACGCTGAGAAGGTTTGTGGATTGTGCCACTGCAAAAGTCAGGATGTACACTGTCACAGAGCAGAGGAGAATTTGAGCCCCAAAAGCACTTGGGCAAGAAAAAAAGACAAATTTCCTTATCAAACGTTCCCCTCTCAGATAGAATGAATGTGATAGATTCTCCCTTAACTGAGAGTTATTGCTTCTCTGCAGATACCAATTTATGACACCGGAAGTGCTCAAAATTTAGTACTGTATTCACAACAGTTGCAGAGGTTCAACAATATTTCATAATATATATTATATTATAATATTTCATAATATTAATATTTTATATCATTTTGTATTACTTTTAAATTTATCTTTATGCAACTTTAGATATAACATATGTGGAGAATAATACAAATTCTTTACCTTGGCAACCAGATGAAACTTGAGTGTTAGAATTGTGAATGGTTTTACATTTATAAAAATTGTCAAAGTTTCAAAATAAATTTTGAAGGTCATTTTTAGAAATTGTTATATACATCAATTATAATTTGTATTTTACTGCTTACTTTGAATAATTCTAGGCTATTTTAGGAGAAATGTAACTTTTAAAATGTATAGTATATAGTAAATAATTTTAAGTTTTTGATTTTTATATGTACTCTATTGTATAGGTTGCATACAAATACATTTTATTTTTAATCCTTGAGCTCATTTCTATAAACAGTACTTAAATTATGAAAAATATTAAGTATAACAACATAATTATTTTGCTAAAATAAAAAATATATCTTACAAAATAAATACATAATATAATTGATAAACTATGCATGTATTTTATTACTCATCCAAATAATACAGGCCCATCAACAGAATACCAAGGCATGCATTATAATAATTAAATTTAGTCATCTTTTAGTATTTTGCTAACTTTCTATTATGTAAAAACCATGGCTTCACCCACTTTTTTTTCTTTTGCAATTAGGAGGGTGTATTTATCAAAGTAGAAAGTAAGAACATATAATTTATCAGTTCATCAGCTTGACTTACATAGAACCTTATGTGTGTAGACATAAGGTTTGTGGGCCTCTGTCCTGTCATCCCAGCTGCTGAGGTGTTAGGGATGGCCAGTGTAGGAGTCACCAAAAGTTAACATAACATGATTGAAGCCCCAAAGTAAGCCAACAAGGAAATTAGGAAAATAAGTCTCTTCCCTTTTCTTGAAGCCAGGGCTCTTTTTTCTTTTTCTTTTCTTTCCTCTTTTTTTTGGACACCCAGTCTCAGGTGGAACCATAAAGACACATAGGCACACGGGCCGTGATGATTCGGAGTGTTACCGTCCATGGAGTCAGTATCAGAGAAAAACCTACTCAGCTCTGCCAAATGTTCTTGGCTGAATGTAGTTGTGTCTGTGTTTAAAGGCTCCATAAAGCACATAAAATAATACAACAAGAATACAGAACTAACAATGAGGCTTTTCAGGTTAAGAGGTTTCCATGTTGCAGTTGTAATGGGGACTCGAATGTGACCAGCCCAGCAATCCCCTGCCTGGCTGTGACTGGATATTCTTAATAGGTCTGGTTTATTGCAGTGTGGTCAAAGCAAGACTAGGCTGAAACATGATTATTCTACTTTTCGTTTTCATTTGGAACCCTTAAAGAGAAATGCATTACTCCTTCATTCATACATTAATGTCTTATTTTTTATTTACCTTTTATGAATCTTTTTGGTATATCTCTTTACATCTCCAGTTAATCTCTCAAAACAACTTTACTCTTGGATTTTACCTTGTTCCTCATAAATAGACATTATTAAAATCTGATAAATGTTCTCTCCTGGGTAATTTTTACAGTTATTTTGTAGATGGTTAAAATTTTTCTCAATTTAGGCTGCCTGTGTCTGTCTTCACACTTTATCACCTTTCACATTATAGAACAGGGTATTGTATTCTATCTTTAGACACCCATTTACCTTAGGAAAATTTAGATAAACAACAGGTGAAGAGAGTGACAGCATGAGCAAGAAGGGAACCCTGTTTAAATAGTACAGGTGACTCCCCCACCCCAATTCTGTCCCACTCACAGAGCACATGCCTCAGTGAACCTGATTTGGGAGCCATGGACTGGTCATGTCCTGTGAACCCAATATTATCCAGTATTTAAAGACATACCTTTTTCAGACATTTCCCCTAAATGCAAGCCAGCCACATCTGAAATTCAACTGCAGAGGCCAGATTCTGTCCCAAAGTTAGAGGAAAATGGTTTATGCTGAGTTTTTTGAAGGCAACCTGTTGGTCTCCAAAGTGTGACCCTCCTCAGCAATTTTCCCAAAATAATTTTGACTAGTTACAATTTTCACCTCAATAAACCAACTTTAGAAGTAAGCCTTTATTCAGGCTATGGATTATAGTTTATGATTATCCCTATTCTTAGTGAATATCACATTTGTGTTGGATTCATCCTTTGTATCCCTTGCAACCCCCAACACTATGCCTCAAACAGAGGTGTTTGAGAAATGGTGAATAAATAAAGAAATAACTTTCCAAGTGTTGAAAAATGCCTCTCTCTGATGGCCTTAGCAATCCATGTAAGGAAGAAGTCTCCAGATGGCTACTATCAGATAGATAACAGCTGTTTCTAAGACACTACAAAAAACTGTGTTTCTCAAAGTGTGGCCCCCAGATCACCTGCTTCAGAATTAGCTGGGAGATAAAAGTAAAAGTACTTTTACTTTAGTATAAGTGAATTCATGGGCTCTATCCTATGTCTTTTGCTTCAACACCCTCCGAGGCCCAGAGCCTGGCCATCAGCATATCTTTAAAGCTCCTGAGATGATCCTACTGTGCAATCAGGGTTGAAAACCACAGTTCCAGACACTTCTCTGTCCCACTTTAGCCCATTTACAATCTGCAGTATCAGCTACATTCAGCAAACAGTAGACACTAGGGAAGAAGGGGAGAAGATCAAGGAAAACAAAACAACATACAAATGTCGGGTCTGTGGGAAAGCTAAACCCTGGGCAAACTGCTGCACACACAGCATGGGCTTTCAAAGGCAGTCAGCATCAAAGTCAAAACAACTGGCTGTCACCAGACCGGCAGGAGAATGACATGTGATCGAGGTGCCATAAAGAGGCTCTTTGCTATTCAATCCATGTCCACTATTCCTAGAACTGGCCCATGGTATACCTCATTGGAATTAGAAGAATATAAATTAATTCCTTATTTTAAAGAACAATGTTCTCTGAAAGAAATGATACCTATTTTGTATAAGTTGTTTATGTGAAACTGTATATATTGCCTGTTATGAGCCTCCCAATAACTATGTTCTATCAGCAGGAAAAGTACTACTGTTCCCATTTTAGAGGGAGTAAAACTGGGTGGAATAGATTGCGTAGTCTGCTCAAAGCCACGAGCTTAGTAAGCGTAAGATCCAGGATATAACCCAGGTCTTCCGACTCAAATCCAAATTTTTTCTCACTCAGTTCAACCTCATCAATACTATCCTTCCCCTAAAAAAAAAAAATTCAGATTATATGGAAAAAACTCATCATCTATATCTCTCTTATGATACTTATTACTTTCTGCTTTACATTTTATAATTTCCTACAGAGCCAGATCTCTCTTAACTGTTCTACTAAAAGAGGGATGGTATATGTCTGATCCACTTTTATATTTCCCACAATGCCTAGCCCTGAAAAATGGTTTGTAGTCAATAAACGGTTCTTGGGTAATTAAAAGAAAATAAGCAATAGATATATGTAAATTTTCAAATTGTAAAACCTTCAACCCTAGAGCAAACATAATCCTGCTAACAACTGGCATGCTCCTTTCTTCCAGAACACCTCTCTGTGTGTTCCTCTTTTAGTGGCATTATAACCAAAATCACTACTAACCTTGTTGTTAGCCCAAATTTTAAAAATAAATGGGAATTATATACCAAGAATCAATTATGGCTTAAGAAATCAATGTTTTAATTCAAGACCAAAATGATCTTTCCTTTAAAGTGGAGAGGCAGATACACCACAGATCTATCCTTTACAAAGGAGAAGCTTTTAAAAAAAATTCATTAATTGAAAAACCTCTATGCTAGAAAAAACAACAAAATCCAGTTAGTATATACCTACCAAAATGGCTAAAATGAGAAAGAACCCAGTATTGGCAAGGATATGGAACAAAGGGACCTCTCACACAGTGCTGACTGATAGCAACATAAATTGGTACAACGGCTTTGAGAAAGTATCTACCAAAGTTGATCCAGCCTGCAGTCCCCAACCTCGGGGCTACTGACCGGTACCACTGGCTGCCTGTTAGGGACTCGCAGTATGCAGTAGAGCGCCCCTGCCTCCCTGCCCTCCCCCTCCCTCCTCCCCTCACCCCAGTCCTTTGGAAAAATTGTTTTTCATGAAACCTGGGGTGGGAGGAGGGGGCGGCAAGGGGAAGGCTCACAGCAGGAGGTGGGCGGGTTAGCTAGCGAAGCTTCATCTGTATTTACAGCCTCTTCCCTCCCCACTGCTCTCATCACAGTCTGAGATGCCATCCACCCCTCTTCCCCGTGCCAAAAAGGTGGGGGACCGCTGGAACCAGCAATTTCGCTCCTAGGTATATACCGAACAAAAATGTGTACATACCTTTACCAAAAGACAAGTACAAAAATGCTTTTAGCAGTACTAATTGTAAGAACCAAAGACTGGAAATAATGCAAAGGTTCAATAGAATGGTTACATTGTGGTATACTCAGAGAATGGAATCCTAATCCACAATGAGAATGAACAATTTGCAACTATACAAGCAAATATGGATGAGTTTTACAAACATGATTTTGACTGAAAGAAACCAGAGACCAAAAACACCATACTATATTATCCTATGTATACAAAGTTCAAAACCATGCAAAACTAATCTATATTGTTAGAAATCAGGATATTCTTTCCTTTGTTAGGAGTGATGAGTAGGGACTGGAAGAGGGAGCTGATAATAATCAGTTTCTGGGTACAGAGTGTATTTACTTTGGAAAAATTCGTTGAGCACTTTGTGTTAAACTTAAAACTTTACAATTAGATGAAGAAAATATAAGCGTTTTTTGAATTATTTTGCACTTCCTCTATAAGTTTGACTTTGTTTTTTTAAAAAAACATTTTAAAAATGTAAACCCACTGAGCATGCACACATATATATTTTGAAGATCATTCAACAAATGTGCTAAATAGTAATTGTATTTAAAAGGTGAGATTATGCTTATTTTCTTTTTTGTGGGTAGCCACACTGTCTACATTTTCTACAATGAATCCTTATATGTAATACTTGTATAATGTAACAAGAAAAAAAATTTAGAAAGAAATAAAAAAAGGAAAAAAAATGAAATAAAAACTACTTTTTTTTTAAAAAAGGAGACTCTTGGCACCACCTAACAAGTGGTGCACTGATTCAAACAAGCTTCTAATGGATGGGATGTAGGTGTTACTTCTCCACAAATGGTAGATTTTAACAGCAATGCTTCACATCTTTTCCAAATTCAGGTGCTCCCTTTAATTTGGGATTTTTATAAATTCACATCTCACACTCCTCTGGGTTTTTACCTATTACAAAGACTCTCTTGATTCTACCCATACTCAGTCCTCTTATTACTTTGCTTACCCATGCACCAAACACTGCTCAGGGCATGGGTCATACCTCTTTGGTTTTGTGTTCTCTTCACTTAGCTCAGGGTAAGCCCAAAGTAAGTACTTTAAAAATGTATTAAGATTATGAGATCTTCAAGGGCATGGACAAGATCTCTGTCTGCAGAGAGACTCAGTCCTCGTATCTGGACAGCCACAAGAGAGGCACATGTTAAAGAGAGGCCATTCAACATTTGAGGTCTCTACCCCAAAAACTCCTTTAGCCTCTAGTGCCATTGTCCCCCAGAACCATCAACGCCCATGGTTTCTAAATAGTTCTTTCACCTTTATCCAAAACCACAAAGCATTTTCAGAATGGGGAAATAAAAGAGCTCTGCCAAGAACACAAATAATATTCTTAATCCAGTGGGTCCTGGAGCCACCTTCCATCACTTCCATTTACCCTCTGGCTGCCACATACAAACGTCACCTCCTGACCTCCCAAACCATCATTTTACTAATAGTGAACTGCCTCTCCTTCTGGAGTCTAACTCTAGAAAATTGTTCCCATATTGTCTCCTTTAGGAGACCATTTTTATACTTGAGGGTAGAGAAAACAACTTTCTCAAGAAGTTTGAATCACCTTCTAGAAACTGCTCAGCAGCAGCACACACTTCTTTTCCATTAAAGACCACTATTTGACAAAATCCAAACTCATTGGCCCCATCTGGTGATTTCTGATTCCAGTAAACTCAACATGTGGCATTTAAGACCCCATTGGGAACAATACTCTGTCCTTTGACAATTACTGGGTTGTAGACACTGAATCTCATTTGATGATAAAGTAAGGTCCCATTCCCAGTACGTATAATAGGGTAACAATACCTACATGAGGCCAATGCAACAACAGCAATTTTGCATCTCATTAATTTCAGGTGGTATCTTAATTCTAAGTAAGTTATGACATCAAATATGTGGAAAGGATACTCCAAATTTAAAACAGAACTTTCATGCACATAAGAGTAAATGCTTCCTCTCTAAGTTAAGATCAAGGGGGCAGTCTGTAAATTTTAGATGTATATTTTTCCCTTTAATGTCTGCCCAGTAAATCAAGAAGTTTGGTGGCTCTAATTCAGTATATTGAACCTATCAAATAGTTTTACCTCCTTGTCTTTCTCAAACCCATACAAATGACAGTAAAAATATACAAAAGGATAGGACATGAGCAGGCCAAAGAATTAGGAAAGTCTCTTAAAAATGCATGGCGTATAAGATTACACCAACAGGTAAAACAGAACTGAGAAAAAGAAATACTCAGAGTACAGGAGAAGGCGCAGGAGAAGCTGCAATGAAAGTGGGATCTGTCACTCTATAAGGAGACCTCTGGCTTTGAGGACCCAAAAGAGAGCAGATACTAACGCAGCTGGCTAGAGAATCTGTGGGCTGGCTTTGGGGTGGTGGATAATGAAGAAGGCTTATGTTTCTGATGTCAACAAGAAAAATTAAAGGAAACTAGAAATTCCAGGAAAAAGAAAATACAGCTCAAAAAAATCATGACAAAAATATGAAGCATGATTATAAGAAATTTATGGAGTCTAAGAAAAGAAAATCTTGACTTGGAACTTGAAATATTCTATTTCAAGTAGACCTGATTTAAGGACATAAATTAAATCTCCTCTTCAATTACACTCTAATTCTATAGTGAATAATATTGAACAACATACTATTATAAATGATATTTATTTCTTTTTGCTTCTCTGAATTGATATATAGACAAAGCAACAAAGAGTTTAAGTTTCCATGCAGAATGTAAATGCATTAAACCTCGGCAGTATAAAAATAGAGGTAGAACTAACTAACAAACAGTGGGAGTTAAAGGTAGGGAGGAGATATGGGAGAGAGTACAGCAGTGATCAATTTCACATCTTACACCATGGATAGCCACACGATATGTCTGAAGTTGATGGAACAAGAAGTAAAAGTTGAACATATTATTTAAAGTATAACCAATAGAAGAGCCAAAAGAAAAACAGTTAGGAGAAGATACAGGGAAAAAGGAAGAAGAATGATGGATGTTAGCTGAAATAGTCATCTTTTACAGCAAAGAGTTAAAAGACAAGCTTGAATTTATAAGCCAAGAAATATATAAGTTATATAAAATAGATATTTAGAGTTACAGTGTTAACCACTAGAAGAGCTAAAAACAAAATATCACTGGAGTGGCCTTTTGGGAGCAGGGCTATGAATAGTGGAACAAGATGTACTTTTCATTTGGCACTCTTATCTTTGATTGTAATTTTGTTTCCATGAGCATGTACTTCTAAAATTTTTATTAGCATGCTGACATTATAACATCCCAGTTTTCTACCTTTTCGATTTTCTAATCCTCAACCAATGAGGCAATAACTCTATACAATAATCAAAACTTGACAGCAGGTTAAATTTCCATGGTCTTCAACTCCAAGGTTACAAGTAGCCACCTCACTGAAGCTCTCCAAGTCTGACACATATTGCCTCCTGGATTGTAGAAGCAGATATTTCTGAACTATTTCCAACTGCGTACTTGTCCTGCCAGGACCACCAGTTTTCTATGGGTTTCATCTTCTCTTACAACCAAGCATCATAAATCTCTCAGTAGGTCCCTTTCATAGGTGTGCTGGTCAAATCCAGGAATGCCCCACTTTTGAACTACCAGAGAAGAAAAAGTTGCCAGAACTGAAATCCTAAGTATAAGAGCTTCCAACTTTCAGCTCTGGCAGAGGGCATTGATTACACTTTTGGAGCACTCAAAATCTAACAAACTTCTAGATCCTCATGACAAGGATGGAAACAGCAGTTATTAAATCCCAGAAATATTCCCTCTGCCTACCTTAAATGCCAAAGCCAAGTGCCAAATAACCAGGATATAAAATATAACTCTGTGCAGTCCCCTTCAGGCGATGTGAAGCTGCCATTTTCCCCTCCACTTTCCATCTTTGGCCAGCCTCCAAGCAGACCCTAGCTTCACCTGACCTGACTTGGTTTAACATACTCCCAGGATCACTTCACTTTGCTTGGTTTAACGTGTTTTAACATCAACTCACTTGCATTAGCACATGATATAATACCAAGAGAAGAATGAAATGGAAACTATAGCTGAAATGATCAAAACTTCTTAAAGGAAAAAATAGTCAAGTTTGCTATAATTTTAAAAAAAAGAGCGTAAATTTTGAAGTAATACAAAGCTGTTGTAGGATTTCAGATAAGAAAGTTTAAGTAACTTGGGTAAGGCCACACAGCTTGCAAATGTTAGAGTCAGGCCCGGAGTTGTTGTTTTCTTAACTAAATGATGATTAGGCATCAGGGAGATGATAATCCTCAGACCTATAAATCTACTACAAACTTAATGAATAGTGCCTGGCCTGAAAATTGATGATGGTACAAACTTTTTTTCTAAGTATTGGCAAATTTCTACTGAGGTTTATTCTAAGCCTTGAGGGGGTACTTAAGTTCAAGAAAATAAAAATGTGGATTTTTTTTCATATAAATCACAAAGAGATTGGGACAAAAATTATTCAGTCTGTTTATACCAATTGTTGAGAATAATAAACACAACAGTGTTTTATTTCTGAATAATCAGAATTATTTTAAGGCAATCCTGTTTTGATTCCAACAAAAAGGCATCCATCTTTTGTCTAAATCTCTTCTTCTTTATATGACTAAATTTGGAATGTAAAATGTGTTAATTAATATGGGCTGCAGTCAAAAAAAATTTTAAAACAATACACTAAATCTACACTAGCCATTTCCATAATATGGCTCCACTATCTTAGCTTTAACCTTGGATTTATATCATTTGCTAGAATTAATCTGCAAAAAGGTTACATTTTACCAAGGAATACCAATTGGTAATAGTAGTTACTCGGAGTACTGTGTTAAGAAGGATTCTGATATAGTATCCAAGTTGAGTGGTAAGGAACACCCTAATCAATTAACAATATTTGCTATGGAAGCAAAAATAGAGAATGACAGTATGTGCTTATCATCCCTATCAGGTGCTCAAATCAGCACATTTTAAAACTCTGGACAGTTTTGTATTTTCTAAACTAAAACACAGTTTCATAAATTGCAATTCTGTAATGTAGAACCTATACTGAGACTTCTGAAATTACCAGAAGTCAGGGTTATACACACTGCCTCAGAAAGAACATGGATATCCAATATAAACATCAACTCGTCATTCAGAGTCCTAGAGGGAAAAGTCATAGGAATCAAATGACTTGGTGACCTAAGTCCTGTAACTTAGCACCATCCTATTCTAAATCCAGTCAGTTTTTCTAGGGGTCATCACTGTCCATCGACTAGAAATAGTTTCTTTAATATTTTCTTTTAAAACAATTAAGTAAACAAAATAGATAGCCTAGTAACAAGCCCATGTGAAATATATGACCAAGGAGATATCATAAATAAATGGGAAAGACACGGATAATTCCGGAACAACTAATTAGCTACTTGCATTTCATAAAAACATGTTTCAGTTAGAACCTCATCTCACACATATCTCAAAATAAATTTTATATAAATTAGAATCCATGGAGTCTATGGATTAGTTCATGTCTACTATACATTTAAATGTGAAAGGTTATATCATTTTTTCCAAACCTACAGAAAATCATGGTGAATTTTTATCTGATCTCTGACTAAAGAAAGAATATTTAAGTTTAAATGCAATGCAAGTAATAGCAAGGAAAAAAATCAGAGATATAACTATCAAAAATTTTAAAACATCTGTATATTTAAAAAACATCAAAGCAAAAATTGGGGGAAAAACTAAAGGTTAAAAAAAAACACTTATGTGAATTGCTCTAGTTAAGAATGTTTTCATTACAAGGAGCAGGTATCTATTCAAATGACTTCCCTGTGAAAAACACGGGACATCTGACTAAGACAAAGTACAGAAGTACAGCCGGATCTCATGGGAAGAGGGAAATGATTAGGCAGTTAGTCTCTGTATCTCCAACCCTCTCTCATCCACTTGGTCTCTTTTCTCTGGCCCTGCACATGCTCCTTCAATCTCTCTTCCAAAGGGAACTGTACCTGCTCCTCCTGTATAATCTGAGTTTGCATATGCCACTGAGTGGCTTCAGTGCCAAACCTGGCTCCAGAACCCAGCACCATCCACTGACTCAGTCTTTCAGTACCTTCATCCCAAACTTCCAAGAAGAAGATACGATAGACCCAACTTGGGTCACTTGTCCACATATGGTTCAGTCAAGTGTGACCACTGGGGAAGGGGGTGTCCTGTGGACACAAAACTGGTATAAGGCCTACCTGTTTCTCAGCAGGTCTAGGTACAAGGAAACTCCAAAAACACAGACATAGGAGGAGCAGGCAGCAAAGACACGTCTACAATATGTTAAATGAAATATTATTAAGTTAACATGGAGCCTCATAATAAGAAGTTAAGCAAGAAAAGCCTACCATAAAGTCTTACAGTCAAAATTATCTCCAATATATGAAGGGCAATGGGAAGCATACATATGCTAGCCATGCTAGAAAAGAGTGACTTTTTGTCATTCTGATTTATCATGCTCATTTGTGCCTCCCAAAGTTTCTAGCACAAACATGCATAACTCTGATAATCTGAAAGTAAATAAAGTAAAAGGCCACAAGAAGAAAAGCCAAAAGTGTTGGAAACTAAGTGCCAAGTATGCAATTTAGGTTGAGCTCTCTTGTCACTTTTTGTGACATGTCCCAACTTTCAATCCCACTACTCCCTTCCACATTCATCAATTATTAAACCATCATCAGCCTAGAAGCTGGCTGGCACTAATGCCAAGCACCCCAACTCAGCATTCACCTGAGGGACTGCATCCTAAATCTCCCAGCTCTGTGAGCAGAAGGGACTGGCATACACATCTCTCTATACTGCAGGGGAAAAGTGGTGTTTTTAAATGAGTGTTCAAGCACCTCAAAGGACTTCATCCCCCTTGGAGCAGTGCAGAGAAGGGGCTTAAAATAAAACTCCCTGTTTCTCTCCAGGAGGAATTTAGGACATACATCAAGAGCCCCAATTTTTAAAGCTACCTCCCAAATGACTCCATCCCAAACCTAGTAGCTCTAGGAACAGGGACTAGGCACATGAGAGTCTCCCTTGATCACAGTTTTAAACAGGCATGCAAACCATTTCAACAAGATCAAAGAGATCTAGGGGAGGCATACACAAACGAGGAAGATTAGGAGGATAGAGTCTGGGCACCATGCTCACCCTGTAGGCACTGGGGCCAAGTTGTGAGAGGGCTCCCTCCACTGCCACAGGCCTCTGCCTGGATGGACCCAGGAGCTGCCTAGAATCTGTGCAGTCATTGCACTGGAGAACAGGCACAGTAAGGATTTGGTGGCAGCCAATACTGTGTTTCTGCAACTGATGTCATCTTGAATTCTAAGGTTCATGGCACCAGGTCTGCACAGGACTCAGCTTTGCAGCAGTAGCCTTCACATCACCCCCACCAGGCTGGGAGGGACTGGACTGAGCGAATGCTCCTCTGAGCTATACCCTGTGACTGGAAGCCAAACACCCCTCCGCTCCAGTATGGAGGGATCTGAGTATAGGAATTGCCTTAGCACTACAGAAGCTCAGAAGCTTTGGGTGACTGCTTCAGCAGGACCTGGGAGGGTGGGGAGAACTCCATGGTCCTTGGGCTGTTGGAACTGACTTGGCTTCCACAGTATCCAAGTCTGTGGAACAGCCCACCACCTCTGCAGCCTTCTCTGTACCTCGGGTGGGAATAGCCCACTGCCTGCACAGCCATGCCTGCACCCCACAGGTTAGAATGGCCCGCCGCCCACATGGCCCTGTTTCTGGCTCTGAGGCCCTGCTCAGAAGCCCTGCTTCTGGCTCTTTCCCATTCCCACTCTGAGGCTCTTGCATCAGAACACAAGGCTGAGCCCCTATGGCACCAGAGCTCCTTCCAGGCATGGGACACTGCCCCCAAGATTCCAGAACTGCACTTGAACCCTGAACCCCAACCCCTGAGTCTCTACTACTACTGCAGGGCTGGTGGAACTGCTCCAAGGTCCAACATCCTGCCAGGCATCTCCCAGCCTTGAGCTGCCATCACACCTGGACCTGATTCAAGCAAAGATCCACAGCCCAGGAATCCATAACCACTGCCTAGATAGCCTAACATAACTGCCACTGTCTTCTCTATAGGGAGACACCAGGCAGAGCCATGTTCACAATGCAAGCTTCCATGGAGAGGGCATCACCCAGCTCCTGACTGGAACTTCTTACAACTATCTGGGGAACAACCCAACACCCAGTATAAACATCATCCAGCACAGATTTGAACAGTGGCAATCACAGGTGAACAGGCCAAATCAGAACAGCTGCATTATGGGCTTTTAGTGCAGGTGGCCCTCCCTGCCATGTCAGCATTGCAGAGTAGGAAAAAAAAAAAAACCACCATCTACAGACCTCCACTTCTTCTAATTAAGCAGGAGAGCTCCCAGCAAAGAACAGGCGCACTGCAAACACGTTAGGCCTGAGTCAAGAAAAGAGATTTCAGATGAGAAGAAACCAGCAAAAGAACCCTGACAGCAAGAAAAAATAAAACAGTGAACTCCAACCACAAGGAAATTGCTGAAATGACAGAAATGGAATTCAGAATATGGATGGCAAATAAGATGAATGGAATTGAGTAGAAAGTTTAAAACCAACAAAAGAAGTTAAAAAAATATTTCAAGAAATTAATGAAAAGTGACTAAAGAGCTAGACAACATAAGAAAGGATATAATAGAATTTAAGAAATGGAAGAGTCATTTAGGGAATTTCAAAACACAGCAGAAAGCTTCAGCAACAGACTAAACCAAAGAGAAGGAAGAATCTCAGAGCTTGACAATAAGACTCTCACGCTAACCCTGTCATTTAAAAAGGCAGAGAAGAGAATAAAAAAGGCTGAGTAATCACTTAGAGAGATAAGGAACTATGCAAAGTGAACTAACATACAAAGTATATGTACCCCTGAGGGAGAAGAAGAAAGAGCTAAAAGCATAGAAAATCTATTCAAGGAAATTATTGAGGAAAACTTCCCTGGTATTGTCTGAGACACATAGTAATCAACCTGGCCAAAGTCAAAATGAAGGAGAAAATTCTACAAGCAGCAAGAAGTAAGCAACAACTAACCTACAAAGGAAAACCCATCAGGCTAACTGAACATTTCTAAGTGGAAACCTTACAAGCCAGAAGGGAGTGGGGCCCCATCCTCAATCTTCTTAAACTGTCAGCCTAGAATTTTGTATCCTGCAAAACTAAGTTTCACAATTGATGGAAAAATTAAGTCTTTTCCAGACAACCAAACACTGAGGGAATTTTTCATGACCAGATCTGCCCTGCAGGAAATACTCAGAACTGCATTATACATGAATCATCACAATAGATACCCACAAGTGTAAAATCACCCCAAAAGCTAAAGCTCACAACTCTTATAAAACAATAGCACAAGAGGGAAAACAAAACAATCAGGTCGTACCCAACATGATGAACAGAACAACATCCCACATATCAACTATATCACTCAACATTAATGGATTAAATGCTTCATACAAAAGATATAGCCTGGATGAATGGATGAAAAAACAACCCAACTATCTGCTGTCTCCAGGAAACACATCTAAACCACAAGGACACACACAGGCTCAACATGAAAGGATGAAAAAATAATAATTCCATGCAAACAGAAACCAGAAGAGAGTAGGTGTAGCCATTCTCATATCAGATAAAATTGACTTTTTCTTTACCAACAATGGTAAAGAAAGACAAAGATGGTCATTATATAATGGTAAAGGGAGCAATTCAACAAGAAGACATAACAATCCTGAATATTTATGCACCTAATACAGGAGCATCTAGATTCATAAAGCAAATTCTACTACAACTAAGCAAGGAAAGAAGTAGTAGCATCATAATTACTGGGGACTTCAACACCCTACTGTCAGAGTTGAACAGATCTTCAAAGCAGAAAGTAAAGGAACACTGGACTAAAACGGGACTCTAAAACAAATGAACCTAACAGATACTTATAGAACTTTCTACCCAAAAACTACTGAATATACATTCTTCTTAGCAGCAACATGGGACATTGTCCAAGACTGAAAATATTTTAGGCCACAAAACAGGTTTAAACAAATTCAAAAAATAGAAATAATACCATGTATCTTCTTAGACCACAGTGGAATAAAACTAGAAATCCATTCCAAGAGAAACACTCACATCTACACAATATTGTGGAAATTAAACAACCTGCTGCTGAACAATTATTGGGTCAATAATGAAATTAAGATGGAAATCAAAATATTCCTTGAACTGAATGACAAAGGGGACACAAGCTATCCAAATCTATGGGATTCAGCAAAAGCAGTCTTAAGAGGAAAACTTGTAGCCTTAAAGGCCTACATCAAAAAGACAGGGAGATCACAAATTAACAACCTAATGTCACACCTCAGGGAACTAGAAAATGAAGACCAAACCAAACCCAAAGCCAGGATAAGAAAACAAATAAAAAAGGTTAGAGCAGAACTAAATGAAATGGAAAAAAAAAATACAAAAGATCAACCGAACAAAAAGTTAGTGTTTTGAAAAGGTAAACAAAATCAAATACTTCTTTCTAGATTAACCAGGAATAGAAGAGAAAGGACCCAAAGAAGCTCAATCATAAATGGAAAAAAAGGAGCTATTACAATGGATACCACAGAAATACAAAACATAATCCATGAATACTATGAAAATCTCTAAGCACATAAACCAGAAAACCAGAGGAAATGGACAAATTCCTGGCAATACACAACCTCCCAAGACTCAATGAGGAAGAAACGAAACTCCTAAACACACTAAAAGTGAGCAGTGAGATTAAAGAAGTAATTCAAAAAATCTTTCAACCAAAAAAAGCCCCAAACTAGATAGATTTGTAGCTGAATTCTACCAGACCTACAAAGAAGAGCTGGTATCCATACTACAGAAATTATTCCATAATACTGAGAAAGAGGGAATCCTCCCCAACTCATTCTGTAAATCAAGTATCATCTTGATACCAAAGCCAAGAAAGGACACAAAAAAAATGAAAGCTACAGATCAATATCCCTTATGAATATAGATGCAAAAATCCTCAATAAAATATTAGCAAACCAAATCCAACAGCATATCAAAAAAGTAATCAACCATGACCAAGTGGGCTTCATCCTAGGGAAGCAAGAATGGTTCAACATGTGTAAATCAATAAATGTGATTCACCACATAAACAGAAGCAAAAAAAAAAAAAAGACCATATGATCCTCTCAATAGACACAGAAAAAGCATTTGAAAAAATTCAACACCCATTTATGATAAGAATGCTTAACAAAATAGGCATAGATGGGACTTATCTAAAAATGATACAAGCCATATGGGCTGACTCTCTTGTTAGGAGCTAATTCAGCTGGTGACTTTAAGTTGAAGCCAATGTTCATTTACCATTTTGAAAATCCAAGGGCCCATTAGAATTTTATTTCACATCTTTCCAGATTTTTACTGCATACATAAATACATAGATATCTATTATTTATTTTAAAGATGGAATTACACTAGATATTTAGTTTCCTGGGGTTTTTGTTGTTGTTGTTTGTTTTATTTTTTATTTAAGAATATTATGGGGGTAAAAACACTTTGCTTACATAAATTGCCTTTGCATGACCTGAGTCAGGCTACAAACATGCCCATCCCCCAGACAGTGAGAACTGTACCAGTTAGGTGTAAGGTTATGCATCTCCTCCACTCCCCTCCCACCTACCTGACACTTGATGAATGTTACTTCCATATGTGCACAGAAGTTTTGTCCTTAAGAATTTTGCTAACTCTACTCTGCCCATGCTCTACAAATGCAGCAACAAAGCCTGAATAGCAGCACATCTGTTTACTCTATGGCTTACTGAATATTTTAAGCCCATTGTTGAGAACCGCTGCTCAGAAAAAAAGATTTCTTTCAAAATATTACTATTCATTGACAATTCCCCTAGTCATTCAAGAGCTTTGATGGAGATGTACAAGATTAATTCTGTTTTCATGCCTGCTAGCACAACATCTATTCTGTAGCCCATGGGTCAAGGAGTCACTTCAACTTTCAAGTTTTGTTATTTAAGAAGTACATTTTATAAGGCTATAGCTGCCATAGAGAGTGGTTCCTCTCACGGATCTGGGAAAAGTATTAATATATCGAAAACCTTCTGAAAAAGATTCACCATTCTAAATGCCATTAAGGACATTTGTGATTCATGGAAAGAGGTTAAAATATCAATATTAACAGGAGTTTGGAAGAAGTTGTTTCAACCCTCATGGATGACTTCGAGAGGTTCAAGACTTTAATGGAGGAAAAAACTGCAGATGTGATGGAAATAGCAAGAGGACTTGAATTATAAGTGGAGCCTGAAGATGTAACTGAATTGCTGCAAGATTATGATAAAACTTTCACAGATGAAGAGTTGCTTCTTATGGATAAACAAAGAAAGTGGTTACATGAGAAGTAATATACTTCTGGTGAAGATGCTATGAACATTGTTGAAATGACAACAAAGGATTTAGAATATTACATAAACTTAGTTGATAAAGTAACAGCAGGATTTGAGAGGATTGACTCCAATGTTGAAAAAAGTTCCACTGTAAATAAAATGCTATCAAACAGCATCACATGCTACAGAGAAATTTGTCATGAAAGAGTCAATCAGTACAACAAACTTTGCATCTTTGCATTGTTTGCATTGTCATCTTATTTCTTATTTTGAGAAATTGCCACAGCCACCCCAGCCTTCAGCAATCATCACCTTGATCAGTCAGCAGCCGTCAACATCAACGCAAGACCCTCCATCAGGAAAAAGATGATAACTCGCTGAAGGCTCAGATGATCATTAGCATTTTTAAGCAATAAAATATCTTTAATTAATTTGAATTACTTTAATGAACATATTTACTTTTCTTAGACACAATGTACACTGTATATGTTTACAGTATAGTGTAAACACAATTTTTATGTGTACTGTGAAACTAAAAAATTTGTGTGAGTGGGGTTTTTGTGGCTTTTTTCCCCAGTGGTCTGAAGCTGAACCCAAAATATCATTGAGGTGTTGTGCCTGTAAAGTGACTAGTACACAACAGGCGCTTAATAAATAGCAGCCATTATTCATTTTGGGACTATTAACTTGATTGATGAAATAGCCAAGAAATATCCAAAGTGTCATGTACTCATAGAAGATGCATGATATTTGATTTCTCAATGCTTATTAAAAGGGATTCCATCACTGAAAATAACCAGCATATTTATAAATGTATAGAAAAACTAACACCTCTAGAATGTTCATGGCTGGAAAAATTATGTGTAATCCTAGAAACACTAGAATCCGTAGGGCTGTCTGATCAAATTTTAGCATTCAACATATCTTTTCAGATTATCTTCTTCAGCAGAATAGCCATTAATACATTAAAACACATTATTTTAAACAAACCTCAGGCCACCAAATGGTGCTACCACTGTGCCATTTTGGTAAGTCAGGTAAGACTTTTTCTTTTTCCTTGGCTGTGACCAATGCAAAAGCAATGGGCTGTTATTGATAAGAACATTCTAAGAGGAAGGAGCAGACCAAAAAGGCAAAAATTCATTTCCAGGCCTCACATATGCTGTGCCAAGGAGAGATACAGGATCAGAAATTCTGATTCTGGATCAAATGGAATCTTCCCCCAAAGTGTAGTTCTGAGAGGACAGCATGTGCTGTGGGTGCACTTGGGCGGGAATCCTTGAGTGAGGCACAGGGTCAGTTAGGTTGTATGCCAAATACTTAGTGGTTTATATTTATGCGCTTTTAAAATAGATATTTACTGAGCACCTATGTGTGGAACACCTCACACTGGGTGGTGGGCAGGATGCAAGGGAAAAGATAGGGGTCCACACCCTTGAAGAGTTTCCACACTGCTGGGGCAGCACCACAGACCCACAGACAACTCCAACATCAGGTCATGTAGGATTCGTGTCACAGCACACACATCATAGCACTATGCACACACTATGTGGTTTCAAAAGCTATTGGTGTCTCAAAAATTGTCATATTAAAAAAAAAGATTGGTAGCACCCACTAAAAAGTGATTCAGTAACAAACCAGCAGCCCTACGATAAAGTTAATAAGATTTTTGTAATAAATGCTTCCTGAAACCTATGCATTTAGTAAATATTTTCCTCCTACAAAGTAGATGCATTAGGGGCACTGCAGTTACTCCAAAACTGCTAGACTTTAAGTTGTCCATATTAATGATTTTTTATTACAGTAGTTACACAGTGCCTTTCCTTGGCGTCTTAACCATTCCTTCCTCTTAAAGATTTCCCATCAAATTTCACATGTCCGGCTCCCTCATCCATTAAGGTCTCTGCTTAAATGCCACCTCCTTAGAGACACTTTCCTCCTAACCCATCACTCTCTCTCCCTCCCCTGCTCTGTTTCTGCTGTCCAGCCCCATGGTATGGATTATTACTTGACACATTATCATATATTTGTTTATTGTCTGCCTCATCTTTCTAAAATCCAAGAGCACATTTTTCTAGTTCATCACTGTAATCCAAGACCTAGAATATTACCTTCTCATAGAAGGCACGTTATAGACACTTGGTCAATGAATAAAGGGATGAAATGCCTTTTCAGAAACATTAGACTCCTTTGAATAGTCTCAGAAATGGCCAATCTTCATCTAGTGATCTGGATGTAAATTTTTGAATCAGCCAAATTCACCTTGAACTTTCTGGTTAGTAGGATGAGTAGATCAAGCTAGATTCATTCACTCATTCATTCAACAAATATGTGTTGAGGATGCCTGTATGCCAGACACAGTTCTGGGTACTAGATTATCCACTGAGTCCAAATGAAATATGTATATAAGGTAAGATAACAGCCTTCCTTATGTAGTGGTAAACCAATTCCGAAGGGTCCCTACGGTGTTTCACGTGGTAGCAGCACAACTAAAATGGCAGCAAAGCTGCTGAAAGTGACCACCCATGACTTTGATATAGAGCATGGAGGTTCTGGTATGTTTGTTTTAAAGACCAGTTTTAGTCTTTCATGGTTCTATTTCCTAGAAAAAGAGTCTCTCAGATCCCCACAGTGGCTCTTGGGGAGGCAGGTGTTGGGGGGAGGGGTTGATTATAGTGAGGGCTCCTCTAAATTATTCTGCATATTCTATTGTGCAACAGACTCACTTCATGGATGCCTCCAAGTAGACATTTGGGGGGGTTCCCATATACAGAGGAAACTATTTTCAGATGTTAGTAATTAAAAATCCTAAAGACATATGTGTGAATAATACATGCAAATAAACATATCTTGGCTTTTTTTAATTTCAGAAGAAAAATTACTTAGTAAGGAATTCTGGCTTGTATCAGGATCCTTTAGAATAAGGATATCTAAATCTAATCCTCCAGGAGTTAAAATGGTGCTAAATACTTGTCTATAGCTAACACTGTTGTAAATTTCTAATCTTTCATATATATTTCCATAGCCAGGCCAATGCAGGATTTATCATTAAGAAATTGGGGAGCACCATATTTTGTCTTGCCTTTCTCTGAATGACTGCCAGGTGGTTCTTCAACCTCAACAGAACTTTGCACTCTGTATTCCATTACAAGAAATGCTTCCCCCCAAGCTCCACAGGGCAGCCTTCTGGTAGAAACCATCTGGGGTGTCTCCCTGTTTCAACCCCCTTCAAGTGCCGCAGACCCTACAGAGCAGCATATCCAAGTCATAAGACTTCCATCCAAGTGGCCACAGGACCTATACAGCTGTGGCTTCTGTCAGCTCTTAAATAAAATATTAGCTGTGTGTCTATTGTTTGTGAGCTGTCCGTGGTCCCTTGTTCAGCGGGCCGGGGTTAAAGGGTATGCAGATCAGCAGGCCAGATGTTTGGTAATTGTCACAGCCAGTTCCTTGGTAACCCATAGAATAGCATTCTCTGGAGGTAGAGTGTTTGTTGCTAAGCAATGAATTCAGGTAAAATAACCTTTCCTTGGTTCTTATTGGTCTGGTTTTAGACACAGGGGTATGGGTTGAGTTGTTGTCCTCCACAGCCCACCCACATCCCTTTTGTTTTTTCACCCAGGCCATGAAAGGAGTTCTGATAACTTGCATAGCCCTTGTTTACTGGGACTTATCAGCTGCAGCTGCAGGCAGGAGAACAAGCAAATGGCTGGGAAGCAGTGCATGCTGGGTTGTGCTCGTGGGTCACCACTGTCCAAATGTGCCTTCCAGATCTCAGTTTGGGGAGCAGCTGATATATCAGTCAGATGGACACAAAGAAGAGCAAAACCAGTGAGAGGGATTGGATGGGAAGAAAGGGAAATGCATGCCCACATTAGTTACCAACTTTATTATTACATTTTAAATGCATACTTGCCCTCAATATTTGCATAAGAGCTTTTTAAGTAAGTTACTCTATGTTACAGAGAGTAAGGGCACTGGGTAAGAGAGGACTTGGGCAGGAAAACCTCCTTTCAGTCCCATCAAAATAGGTTTGTTGTTTATTTCTTTGCTTTTGAGACAAGGTCTCACTCTGTTTCCCAGGCTGGAGTGAGGTGGCATCATCATAGCTCACAGCAACCTCAAACTCCCAGGCTCAAGTGATTCTCCTGCTGTATCCTCTCAAGTAGCTGGCACTAAAGATGTACACCACCATCCCTAGCTAATTTTTCTATTTTTTTTTTATTAGGGTCTTGCTATGCTACCCAGGCTGGTCTCGAACTCCTGGCCTCAAGCAATCTTCCTGCCTTAGCCTCCCAAAGTGCTGGGATTATATGCATGCCCCACCACATCCCGCCTCCATCAGAATAGGTTTGAACCACCTTCCTCCTCTAAGTGGCTGGTTACAAACAGGGCAATGAACCAGCTTCTCAACTACATTTCTTCCTACCTCAAAATTTTTGAGGACAGCAGGACGTGATGTTACAGGTGATCATCTGAGGTAAATAAATCTCACTCACTATCTTATTGTTTCCCCAGGCAGAGTTTGAGTAGAAGAGAAATAACAGACTGGTGTTGGGGCTCTCTTAAAAATCTATCAATTCAACTGAGCATTCTCGCCACTTGCTGTGGGGAAGTCACGGTTCCTCAGAGACAGGGCTGGGATTATGCCTGGGACTGGGGCCTGCCACTGTGGCTTTCTCCACCGGTGAGACTTGCATCAGCTAAACCCCACCGGTGAGTTATAATAACAAGTAGACATTTCCTTTCCAAAAAGTGATATTCATGTTCAAAAGGGTTCACAAAGAAATCTCTTCCAATGGCAACCTCCACTAGGAAATTTTTAAATGTTTCTTTTTTTTTCATGGTGAACCAAAGTATACCCATAGGGTACAAAAATTATGAGCTACAATGTGCTTCAAAGCCAGCAGAGAAGCCGTGTTCTCAGTGAAGCTGTCGCTCAAGACTCACAACTGGCTCTAAAGGGCCTCTCCCAGGCAGCCCCTGCCCTTCCTCACTGGGTAACAGTTAAGAACAACAAGGTCTGAAATGTAGTTCCAACATGGTATAGATGGATGGCCTTGGCCAAGTTATTTGACCTCTCTCAGTGTCAATGAACCTCATCTTTAAAATGGGCATAAAAATTAGTTAAAAACAAGGTTGCTGTGAGAGTTACATGAAATAACGCAAGTAACCCCCTAAGGGCATAATAATTGTTAGCTTTGGTTACATTCACCTCTTCTATGGGGCCCACGCAGTATCATACTAAAATGAACAAGTGCTTGTTGAGAGTTCACTGTGGGCAAAGCTCTGTGCTATTCACTTAAAATCTCGTTAGAATGACTGAAAATAAAACATTAAAACAAAGACCACTTCTGGTATTCATTACTTCATGTAATGATATGATCTTTCTGGAGAAACAGTTCTATAGGGAGTACTGAAGGAGGACACAGCAGAAAGCCACCCACGTGTGTGGCGCGTGCCTCCGCTTGGGCAGTAGCTCGTGCCCCTGTGTGTTGGCTTGGAGTAGGCGTGGGGCATTTGGCTCTGCAGCTTCCCCTCAGCCCAGCAAACCACTGGCTCAAAGATAAGCGTCAAGAAGCATTTGCTCAAGTTGTTGAATTAGGAAAGAATGCGGGGGAAAGGTCAGGTTTAAAGGCTTGCCTATAGTTTTTGTTGTTGTTTTCTTGTCTGTTTTCCTTTTAAATCTGAAATACCCTGTGATGAACTCTTTCACCATTTAGGTAGGTCAAGAAGCCATCTTCCTATCCCCAGTACATGGATATAAGATCATTGAGAAAATAAGCAAGTGGGCCAGAGCTCCAAACTGTAACAAACAAAACAACGCAACATTAATTTCTACAAAATTCCATGCACGCCTTCTAAGGCCTTCTTCCATACCTTAATTCACTGATCTCCCTTGAAATGGCAATTTAGATAAACTACCACTTTTTATGTAAACAGAGGTGCTTTGAGTCCTTCAATAACCGGAACTGATAATGAGAAGAGAGGAGTATTGTGGACACTGAAAGGCTAAACACCCAAAGGGCGGGCCGCAGCTCCACATGGACCTGCCCTTACAGCTCAACGGCACAGAATCTTCTGTCGGACGGATCTTATCATAAACATGCATTAAGGCTGCAAGGTAGCTGACAGACCAAAAGGACAGAAAGAATCCTCCAGTACAGTTTTTTGTGAGGCAGAAGTGGAGAAATCCTAGTCTGACTTCTGAGGTTAGTGACAGTTTAACTTAATGGACTCTGTTTACATACAGAGTAAATGGTTTAGGTTAAAAGGAATTTTTTAAAGCCATAAAGTAGGTTAAAGAATCCATTAGACTTCTCACTTGCAGTTTTTGCATGGAAAATTTGTTAGCTGATGGCTCTAAGTAGAAACTGAAAGAAAATATCCTGTCTCCTGTATAACATGCTGAGTATGTTTTTGTTCCTAAACTTCACCCTTTGTTAGATTAATAATCAATTGTAACATAGGTTCATAAAATTAAAAGTGGGCTTTTATAGTCTTTTCACACCTCAGATCAGTACTATAACCTTCTTACAACGATTTCCTTGTTATAACAATTTCCTCTTATACCAGAATGATCCTTTGGATAGCGTTACCTCATAAAGAAGTCATTTCGGTATTTCAGGATTAAAACCCTTTTGGATGGAGTCCAAGAGCCCTATCATTTTATAACAAATTGATCTTTGTGACAAATAATATATTAAGACTCTTGTGTGTTTTAACTTAGGTTCTGAATAGGACACTATCTCTGATAGTTAGATGTCAGAATCCTAAACTAAGACATGCTCACTTTTTTTTTTTTTTTTTTTGCTATTTCTAGTCTCTGAGTATCATAAGATATAATATTTCAACAGCATTTTATGTTTTTATTTCATGCAAACCAGGCACAATTACACATTTTATCACCACACAAGATAAACCTAGGTAAACATCTCTTTCTTCCTGTCCTGCGTGTGCCATTTGGCCACGAGGCATGATTATTTTCCTCTTTATGCCTGTTTTTGAGGGAATTGTGTTTTAACTAAACTTTCTTTCTTCCTGGAGTTAGCAGTGATCAATTAGATGTCTCCTTGCCTTGCATAATTACAGTGTCTCCCTCTCTGTATATCCTTCCTACTTCTGAACCCAGAGCCCTTCATAACTGGAAATAATTCTTTTTTTTTTTTTTTTCCTCTTTATTTTGAGACAGGATGTGTTGGGAACATGCAAATAGGCAGTAAAAGACCTTCCAAAAGTATGCTTTTTTAGAACATGCTTATCATTAGCATGGCACAAATCTGCCTGATTATTTTTTATCTAGACAAAACTCTAGTATTATTTTTTGTTTGTTTGGTTTGGGTTATTTTTTTTTTCCTCTCCTTTTTCTGTCTCACAAAAAACCAAGTGTTCTCCAGCAATGAGGCAACAGAAAAAATCAATACTTGCCATGTACCATGTAACCAATAGAATAAGGGGAATGATTTATGTATGGATGGATGCAGCCTGAATCAGCTGGGGCCTCGTACAGAGAGCGAGAAAGAGAGAGGAAGAGACAGAGAGAGAGAGAAAGAGAGAGAGAGAACAGGGAGAGGTGGAGGGAAGCTCAACTGCAGTGATTATTTCTACAGTGTGGCCAGATTTTTTTTCTCCTGCAGCAATAATCCCCCTCTCCGGCACTATAGGACATAGGGAAAGCCTGCAATTTGTGGAATATATGATGGCTCAGCTTTCCCCTCCTCTCCTCAGAGTCATGATGCCATGTTCACATGAAGGCACACTGGGAAGGAGAGAATGATGTATGGCCTGAAGTCCTTCCAGCTTCCAGTCATCTCCACCCTAAGCAAGGCTAGTGATGGGCTGACAGGCACTAGTTGACAGAGACTCAAATTATCAGCAGGATTAAAATAAATAAATAAAAGGCTCCAGCACCGCTTCCTAAGAAGACCAGCGGGAAGGGCTTACAGACGAGAACCACTCTACTCTGTTCCTCAGGAGTTCCTGCTGGAAATATAGTTTGGCTAACTGGAAATCCATGGTGCGGCAGCATTGAAAGGTATTTAATCCTGAAGGTAACTTTTAGGGTAGCTGATATGCGTGCTCAAAGCTTAGACATTAACTAACTAGTTATGTGCTTGTGGTGGGAAGGTGCAAGCTACTTCCCGGCTAGATACATGCTACTATTGTATATGGAATGCTGGTGGTTGTGACTTTAAACTGGGTTAATCATTTGCGTTAGGATGATATTATATGTGTATATATGATGTATTTAAAAAAAAAAAAAACATAATAGTTTATAAAATTCCTACTTCCTGCTTCAAACTGAAGATGAACCTTGTAAGACTTTGTGAGAGGTAAATTTGGCCATTTCTTTAGAATATCTCTGTTTTTTGTGATGTATTTACATAGATCTAAAGTGATTTTCATGAGTTACCTTCTTTACATATTGTGGTTGAAAATATAGGAAGCTTAACAGTATTATATTTCCGTCAGTCTATTGTAAAAGACTGAATTATGTCCTTTTATGAGGAACACGGATGCCATATACTTTTTATAATGTTTTCACATCATTTAACCTAGACACAGTGTTAATGTCACAGTTAGGGATCCCACTGAAATATACTGTATTCTATATACGATTCATTGTACTGTA
Source organism: Lepilemur ruficaudatus (assembly GCA_963574885.1). NCBI lineage: Eukaryota > Metazoa > Chordata > Mammalia > Primates > Lepilemuridae > Lepilemur > Lepilemur ruficaudatus. Next base: position 78,835 of record CAUYRT010097516.1, read on the forward strand.
CATAATACATGGAAAGATATTTTAACTATTGAGCATATCAGAATAATGCCATGTCGTTAATGTTTGCTTAATTCGGAGCTGGTAGTGTTAACACCATCAACTGTTAAAATAGCTTTTCCCCCCTTCAGTTGAAAGTACCCATTCAACCCAACATTATCATAAACTCCCTTGATAAAATGCTGTGTAATTTTAAAAATATGTATGTTTACCTCTTGACAAAATACCATGTTGTTTTTTAAAATGTGTATTAACCCTATAACAACTATCTTAAACTCTCTTAACAAAATTCCATGTTGTTTTTAAATATGTGTATTCAAAGAATACTGGATGGCAATTTTTAACATTTTTTCACATATATATTTATTATTTAATTTTTTCTTTCATTTTCTTTGTGTTTCATACATCCAGTATTTAGCTCCTCATTTACAGTTTGTGCATTTATTTTGTAGTTAAGTTTACATAGGATAAAGGGATTGAAAATAAAGCATAGATGGCTAGAAAAATTTAAAGATCTGTTCTTGGAAGTTCTCATCTTTAAATGACTCTTCATACTTCAGTATCTTTTTCATAGATGTTATTGAAGAACAGTTAAGTTGAAGCTTTATTCATTATAAATCAGTAAATACTCTCATGCCTGCATTTAAATATCTAGTCATAGTGAGATTTAATGTACCTTGTTCCTTACAAAATTATTTTGGGAAGATTTCTATGTAAACTTAATAAATACATATGATTTCTCTCCTCTAAACAAAATTGGGAGCAATAAAAATGTAGTCCACAAGTAAACTATACATAATGAAATAGCTTTCAGTAAATGTAATACAGGACTGATTACCCAAACCAGCAGAAATTATGCATGATTGTTTTGAATGGAGGAGACCCAGTAGATTGCTGCCTCCCTCTAAGTAAGGGAAGATCAGCATTGCTTTTTACATTTTACCTTATCATCATTCTCCCTCTCACTCTTCTATTGGCCCAAACAGGTAAAACAACAGAATCCCATTACCATCTTTACTTTTGGTCCCGCTGCCTCAGCCAGACTGTCCAGGTGAGGGTTAATGAACAGAGAAAACCTGGAGAAAATCCAAGTAAAGTGAGGATGGTGAAGACAAGCTCAACGCTGCAAGCAGCTCAGCCAGAAGAAACGTTCTTAGCACCCTACAAGCAGGTATGTGCTTAGCAGAAAACTAAAGCGAATGGAAATCAAGGCACATGATCACCAGCAAGGTGCTGCAGAACTATAAGGTAAGCACAACTAGGACCTCATTGCGGGTTTATTTTTAGAGATGTGTCGCTGCCACTTAAAACTGTTACCTATAGCAGAGAAAAAGCGTAAAAGCCTGCCAAAGGCCACAGAGAGTGTTTAATGAGTCTAGCCAAGTCTATTATATGATTGGAAATGGCCCTTACAACTACAGGTACCTGGGGTCTTAGCAAACAGAATCCTGGCCCTAACGGTAGGAGAAACACACAGAATAAGTGATAAACTCACTGCAGGTAGGAGACGGGTAAATAAGAAGCCCCAAAACCAGATTGCATTGTGAACTAACAGCGTCCCAACACACGTCTCTTTGTTTAAAAAGTTTATTTCTATTAAATGTAACTTTCCAAGTTCTAATGAAGGTTGATAATTCTCCCCAATATGAGATTAATTTCCTATAAACATCTGTTGTTAACACTCATAGATTAAACTCATGTTGACATCTTACACTGCGACAAAAAATCAAATCTTCTCATGTAAGCAAGGGTCTTCAGTGAACACCTGCTACGGTTTACTCTCCTTCATCGGTGGTTAAAATTTCACTGATGAAATAACCCACTGAAGAGAAAAATCAATATCTGAGCTTAACTGTCTGCTTTGTTTTGGCACCTCAAATTATTTTAAAAACTGATTAACATGAGTAGCTCACTATTTAGGAAATACCACAAATAATTGTTCATATGGCTAGTCTAACAGCCCAAAATTAAAAAGTTGATATCCAGTTTTTTCCTTATTAATCCACTTAATAACAATGAATGAAGGAACTGATAAAAAAATCAACATTTTTATTTTTCAAAAGGCCTAATTTCATCTTTGCATTATGAGTAAAAATGAAAACACTCTAACGTTAAAAATTTAAATATTATCACTTCTAAATAAGTCTGCTTATACCTAATAGATAACTTGCAGTCTATCCATAAAGGAACTATTTTTTGTTCCCTCTATTTCTTTTTTTCTGTAATTAGTCTATAGCAGCCAGAGTGTCTTGGATTAGTCTAAATTAATCTGAACATAATTGGATGGCAAGTTTCTGTTTTCTAATCTATACAAGCTCACTTTAAAAACACACAGAACTTGGATTCTATTTAACAGAAAGCCTACATAAGGAGAACAAAATGTGGCAATGCGTTTCTGTCCATCGACATACTGTTAAAATATTATTACCTATACTTTCCAGACCTTGCCAAGGCATGAAAGAACAGGCAACAGTCTACTGATAATATTAAAAAGATGGATTTCCAAACCCACACCTCAGCTGGTTCCCCTGGTAGAATGAGGTTCTTTGGCCCTCATCTCCTGGCTGTTTGCATTTGCATCTTTATAGATTATGAGGCGATATAGATCCTTTTGCCTCTTGCAAAGCTGTTCAATTCTAGCCACAACTTAAAATGGTTTTCCTATATGCGCTGCTTCATTTATTCAAGCAGAATTTTCTCTCCTAAGGTCTAAATGAGAACACATCTTCCCTCCCCACCCCCAGGGAATAATCCAAAAGATGGGAGGTTCTTAATAAAACAATTAATTGTGATAAATTTCTGATTTCTGCTCCTTCGTCTAGGGCTATTTCCATGGCAACATCTTCTCATCCTATTGTTGGGTTGTTCTTCATTCACACAGCAGGTTAAGCCCAGGGCAGGCAGGGCAGGCTGATGGTCAGCCTTTATTTTCTCTGGCCCTTCAACAAAGGTTAGTTGGGGTCACCAGAAGCCAAAGGGTAATTACTTTTCCTCCTCAGGGTTAAAGGTACACAGATTGCTATTGGGACAACTGTATGGATGACCTTCAGCTTCTAAATGTTCAATTGTCTTTTCTTTCATCAGAACGAATAAGTATTACAATCATGATGCAACCCCCATGCCTAAAATTCAGAATAGAAAGCCAATATCTTTATATTTTGTAAAGCTACTATATATTAGCATAATATACCCTTAGAATCAATTTGGAAAACTCAGTGTGTAAAAAGACTTCCTATCCCTTAAATAATAGTGGAAAAAAAAAATCACCTGGCAGAAAACCTGGCAGAAAATTGCAGCTGTTCGCTGGTTTTCCTGTTCAATTAATTTGATATTCATAATTTCCCAGGCTTCACTCATTTTCCTGAGGGTGTGTTCTTTAAGGCTGAGAAGAAAATGGAAGCTTTCCTGGCTCCTTCAGGGGCTCTATTTTTCTTTTTTTTTTTTTTTTTTTTTTGCGACAGAGTCTCACTCTGCTGCCCGGGCTAGAGTGAGTGCCGTGGCGTCAGCCTAGCTCACAGCAACCTCAAACTCCTGGGCTCAAGTGATCCTACTGCCTCAGCCTCCCGAGTAGCTGGAACTACAGGCATGCGCCACCAT